>PVKB01006207.1:0-70023 GCA_004027205.1 Ctenodactylus gundi | reverse complement strand
TGGAGGGGCTCATTTCCTCTGTCACTCACTTCTCTCCTACTGCCTTCATGCTGCTTCTGTGATCTATCCTCAGCTTTAGAAGTAGTGAAGATAAAAAGAAGATGTAGATGATTTGAAAGCAGGGGTACAGCTCCACGGCTTGCTTCTTTGTGAATTGTTAACCCACTTGCTGTGACACTAAATGAAACCCTGGGTGCTAAGGCTGCATTTCTGAGAGAACAAGAATTGTTCCGGAATAAAGCAGTTTGGAACTGGCAGAGGCCATCCTTGGATGTCAGGAAAGAAAGTACATGCAACTGCTGATTACAAAGGAGAGTAGAGTCCAGGTGGAATATCCTGGGCCTTTTGTTCCAGGCTGAGCCCCAGGCAGCCACCAAAAGCTCCTGGACGCTCTAAATGCCCTGTAATGGTTTCTCTTTGAAGTTCCTATGGTGAGACAGGAAATTACAACACTGCACTTGAAAATAAAGGTTTTCAGGTATATTGGATTACCTGAAGGCTGTGCTAATTTTCCACTATGTGACATGGTTTTCTTTTAATCAAGACTGAACAGGAGAGGGACTTGTCGCTATTGTATTATTTACTTTTTCAGATTCTACAACATAAAAATGATACGCTCAGTGTCATAAACATAAGTAATGTTAAAAAGTAGTATCGCCTCATATATTTCAGTGTGGGTTCATGAAATTAATAGGTGATTATTTTAAAGTTAATAAACTCTCCAGAATGGAGTTAATGTGTGTTTAGTGGAGTGACAAGTTATAACTTTGTGGTGGTTGCAACTTGAGGAATTTTACTCCTTTTCTTGAAGTCATAATGCAATTGGAAACAAGGCAAGGGTGAGTAAATTTAAAATTACAATTGTACTAACTTATGATTGGGCAATGGGTTTAGAAGAAGGATACACAGGTTGCAGAGAGCGGATTATAGTTTGCTTGGTACAGATTCCCTCTTCCATCTGAAGGCAGAACGATTGCTTGTTCAAATGGCCGTGATGCCATCGTCTCTCTAGAGGACAAGGGAGAACAATGGTCTCTAATCTAAAAATGGTTTGAGATTTTGCTGTTGGCAAGACATTCAAGCTACCCACTAATTCAGCAGTATGTAAATTTCATGAGAACTATTTAGTTGAGGACCAACTCCTCAGCAGCCTGCCTCTGCAGATCATCAACTCTGACTTTCCATAACCTCAACCAAAAGAAAACTTGAAATGTTCACCCTTCAAGTAATACAACATGATTTAAATGGAAAAAGATCCCAGATTAGGTGTCTTCACCCCATGTACTTTTTCCTACCTTTCTCTTATGAATGACACACATTCAGTGTTTTAACAATTGGTATATGAATAAAAAAACCATTAGTAATTATCTGGTTTTAGATTTTTGTACCACATAGATCCTGGAAGCCTGAGACTTCCTAATAGAAATGTATTTTAAGCACAATGGAAAAAGCAATCTAGCTTTTTTCCCACTCTATGGTTACCTCTTCAAGAACTGGAGACATCGTTAATGCTGGAAAGGTAACAATTAAGTGATGTGGAGAAACCCAAGGACAACATGGAACACATCACATATTTGTGTCCTAATAGTGTGGCAGGGGCAAAGTGCTCCGACTAGAAATAATTTACAAATATAAAAAAATTAGATATGGATATATAGCTAGTTCATAAAAGAAGGCAGTTGTGTCTTGCTGCCTGAACAGTGTAGAGTGTATAAAACAGTTGAAGCATAGCCCCTCCTTACAGAGGACTGAGATTACAATTTAGCTCATAAGTGTCCACCAAAGGCCATGTCCTCAAAGGTCTGGTCGTCAGCCTGTCGTGCTATTGGGAGGATGAAGGGTCTAGTGGCAGAAAGTTGGGTCACTAGGAGGGAGACCTTGAAGGAAATCCTGGGGCCTTGGTCCTGCCTCTCTACCTGTTTTTTTCCCTGCCACTATGACCTTAGCAGCTTCACTTGGCCCAGTGTAGGCCCAAAGCAACCACACACTGAAATCTCTGAACTTGTGGGCCAAAGTGAATCTTTCCTCCTTATAACTTGACTATGTCAAAATGCAGTAAATAGCCATTAATAACTGTCTGGTCTTAGATTGTGTAGCACGAGAGATGTGACTAACGAAAGTGAGAAAGTAACTAACAGATCGGAAGGAAGTCGAGAACAACACAGAACATTAACCTGTCTATGTTACAGTTGTGTGGCACTGGCTACAGCGTGCTATAGATCCGTAAAGAAAGGCAAAGTTAGCATGAATCAGCGTTGAGACAGGACCGTGGACACCACCAGAGGAGGTGAGATTAATGCTTGGTCCTTTAGAATGCAGAAGGGAATAACCTCAAAAACTTAGACAATTTGATGAATTAGCAGTATTTTGACCTTTGTATAATTTTAAATTATCTATGTAAGACAAATGGTATCAATTACTTCACTTGATGCCTCAAGTTTATTCCTAAAATACATATTTTACCCTAAGGTGGTTTCTGATTTTGGTTTTTGTTTGTTTTGTTTTGGTATGAGTTACCTCAATTGGGTCGGGCTTTATTTATTTTTACAAAAACGTTAACTTGATTTCATTACATTTTTTTACCCTACAAATTTAGATTTACGTTATATCCTCAGACATAGCATTTCTTTAGAACAAACGTTGATGATTGTTCAATTCTTGAAGAGGTAAGTCTTAGAAATTCATATCAGTACAATACAGTCATTTTTAGCTAATTATATTGGTGCCATTTATACTTCCAGTTGCTTAGACTTACCACATTCCCATTTTTAGCATTGTTTTCATTTTTGTATATATATATATTTATTTATTTTACCTTTCATAAAATATACTTCATGCTAAGTACTTCTGTGTAAAACTGAAATGTATTTGCTAACTAGAAATTCTGATGTTAGCCCCCCTATAAATCACAGAAGTAAGGTATTGACTCCCCAAGGAGGGAGTTAGAAGCCCATTTTTCATCTATAGTAGCATAATAGCAAATAAGGTTGGTCTGAGAACACCAGTGGTTTCATGCAATTTTTTACAAACAAATCCAATATTCCTGATTTGGTTCTATATTTTGCTGTCATATTCACACTTTAACCACAAAGGGAGTTACAGATCATTTTAGGTCACAAAAACAAGTCTTAATTATTTGCATGAAGAAATTTGAGAAGACTAAAATCTGATCAAGTATTTTCTCTAAACACTGAAATAAAACTAGAAATCAATAATAGAAGGAGAACTAGAACATTCTAAATTTTGGAAAAACACATTTTGAGTAATAGTGGGTCAAAGAAGAATGAAAAGGGAAATAAGAATACATATTATGTAGGGTGGTTTTGGTCTTCCTAAATTAAATTTATTAATAGTTGTTTTGTAACCGGCATATAATCTATCCTTCAGAATGTTCCACGTGCGTTTGAGAGAAATGTGTTTTCTTTTGCTGCTGGGAGGCGTGTTCTGAGGTCCACTTGGTACACCTGCTCTTGGTCAAGTCCTCTGTTTCTTTGATGAATTTCTTGATTGTTCTACTTGTTCTTAAAATTGAGGTGCGGCACTCTCAGCTGCTGCCTTTCACAGGGGAAAACTACTGGGAACCTGGGCCTTGATAGCACCGGTCTGAGCAGCGAGGAGCTGGCTGGTTAAGGACTCGGCCATCTCTGCCGCTGCCTCTCACATTGGAAAAGTACTGGGAATCCGGACTTGGCTTGCGCTAAACAGGGCAGCTTCGGAAGAGGCTACTAGTTCTCCCAGTCCTCTCTGTGCCTTTGCCCCTCGGAGCCGAGACCTGCGGAAGATCCTGGCCTTGGCAGTAGGTCTCCTTGCCATCTTCCCTGCTGTCCCTCACAGCAGAGGCAGGCTCAGAAGCTCGGCCTTGCTAGCACCAGCAGAGCCTTTTTTGGAATAAACCGGTGGGACTCCCCGCCACCTTCCCTGCCATCCCTTGAAGCAGAGGCCAGCACGGAGACTGGGCTTTGCCAGCACCATTTAGAGCTATGTTGGAGTAGATATGGGGGGTGGAGGGGGGGGGAATGACCCATTTCTACCTCCACCACTCCTCTCAGTAGAGGTCAGTTTGGAGGTTGTGATCTCCCAGATTCAAGCAGAGCTGTCCCGGGGAGAGTCCACAGGGGAAACCCAGGGACAGACAACCAGAGACAACCAAAGACAACAGAACCATGAGGAAACGTGGAAATAAATCTCCTTCACAAAGCCGTGACATACCAGGAGAGCATACCAGAAATCCTGAAAATGCCGAATCTAAAGATGAAAATGGCAAAAATGATGGTAACTTCTGGGCCCAGAAATACATCGAATTAAAGCAGGAATTAAAACAGGAATTAATGCAGGAAATGAAGCAGGAAATAAAAGTCATAGAGCAAGAACTACACCAAGACCCAGCTAAGCTAAAAGCAAGCTTTGAGAAGCAAGTAGAGGAGATTAAAGAAGAAATGAACCAGAAGATAGAGAAGGTAAAGCAAGAAATGAGAGAAGAACACAAAAGAAACATTAAAAAATACAGATATCCAGGAAGTGAAAAACACACAAGCCACAATAAACAAAGGTATCAAACAATTTCAAAATAGATTATCAGACTTAGAAGACAAAATGACAGAGCAGGAACAGAAAGACCATAAAGAAAGCAAAGGAAAAAAAAAAGAAGATGCATCATTACAACGACTGATAAATGATTCGAAGAGAAACTACCTGAGAATTATGGGAGTCCAAGAGAAGACCGAGGCTGAAACAAAGGGCTTAAAAGTCATATTCAAGGAAATTATGGGAGAAAAATTCCCAAATCTAAGAAGAGAAATGAACATTGAGCTATTGCAGACATATAGAACACCAATCAATATGGATCAGAAGAGAGCCACATCATGGCATATCATTATCAAAGTACTAGAAACCCAACACAAAGAAAGAATACTGAAAGCGGTAAGAGAAAAGCAGAAGGTGACCTACAATGGTAAGCCCATCAAGATAACTGCAGAATTCTCAACCCAAACTCTAAAAGCAATGGAGCAATGTCATTCAAACACTAAAAGAACACAAATTTGAAAAAAGCCTATTATATCCGGCAAAACTGTCTTTTAAACTAGAGGGAAAAATTAAAATCCTCCATGATATAGGAAGTTTAAAGAAACTTGCAGCCACTAAGCCATCACTACAGAAAATTTTCAAAGGAAACTTGGATAACAAAAGAGAGGCCAAAAATATAAGTGACCCCAGAGGAAAAAAAAAAAAAAAGACAAAAGCTAGAGGAGAATGAGCTGAGAAAAGAGTAATATCGGTAAACAACCTGGAAAAACTACAATGATGGCAGGACATACCAAACATACCTCAATAATTACCCTAAAAGTGAACAGCCTCAACTCACCTAACAAAAGACATAGACTAGCTGACTGGATGAAAAAACAGAAACCCACAATTTGCTGCCTGCAAGAAACACACTTCACCCAGAAGGAAACTCATAGACCAAAAATAAAAGGCTGGAATTCAATATTTCATGCAACAGGTCCCAGAAAACAAGCAGGGGTAGCTATATTATTCTCAGACTCATCAGATTTCAAAAGAAAACAGGTGAAGAGAGACATAGATGGCCACTACATATTGGTTAAAGGAACACTAGAACAGGAAGAAATCGCAATTATCAATATATATGCCCTCAACTCTAGAGCACCCAATTATGTTAACCAAAAATTACTAGATCTGAAAGGGCACATAGGCCCCGATACAATTATAGTAGGGGACTTTAATACCCCACTATCACAAACAGACCAATCAACCAGACCAAAAATCCACAAAAATATACAGCTGCTGAAAGACACTATAGAAAACTTGGACATAACGGATGTTTAGAGAGTTTTCCATCCAACAACAACTGAATACACATTCTTCTCAGCAGCACATGGAACATTTTCTAAAATAGTCCACATCCTAGGACATAAGCCATCCTTAAACAAGTGCAAAGGATTAGAAATAAGTCCCTATGTACTCTCAGACCATAGTGATATAAGACTGGAACTTAACAGCAGCAGAAACAGAAGAAAATACACAAATACATGGAGACTTAACGACTTACTACTGACCAAACAATGGATCATGGAAGAAGTCAGGGAAGAAATAAAAAAAAGCTTTGTAGAGTTAAATGACGAAAATACATCATATCAAAATCTGTGGGACACAATGAAAGCAGTCCTTAGAGAAAAATTCATAGCTATAAATGCACATATGAAAAGAACAGAACAGTCACAAATAAATTTGCTAATGATGCACCTTAAGGACCTAGAGAAACAAGAACAACTTAGCCCAAAAGGCAGTAGAAGAGAAGAAATTATACAGATCAGATCTGAAATAAATGAGATTGAAATAAAAAGACAATAAAAAAGATTAATGAGTCACAGAGCTGGTTCTTTGAAAAAAATTAATAAAATCAACAAACCTCTGGCCAACCTCACCAAGAAAAAGAAAGAAAAGACACAGATTAGCACACTTAGAAAGGAAAAGGGTGAAGTTACAACAGATTCTGCTGAAATCCAGAATATTATAATAAATTACTTTGAACACCTATATTCTAATAGATTTGAGAACTGGGAAGAAATGGACGACTTCCTAGATACATATAAAATGCAAAAATTAAATGAGGAAGGTATAAAAATCTTGAACAGCCCCATCACACATACAGAAATTGAAGCAGTAATAAAAGCTCTACCTCCAAACAAAAGTCCAGGCCCGGATGGATTCACAGCAAAATTTTTTTCAGAACTTTAGGGAAGAACTTACTCTAATCCTCCTCAAACTATTTCATAAAATAGAAAGTGAAGGAATACTATCACCCAAAATCAGACAAAGACTTAGCCAGGAAGGAAAATTATAGAGCAATATCCTTAATGAATATAGATGCAAAAATCCTCGATAAGATTCTGGCAAACACAATCCAACAAGTAATCAGAAAGATCATACACCATGATCAAGTGAGCTTCATCCCTGAGATGCAAGGCTGGTTCAACATACGTAAATCAATTAATGTAATACACCATAGCCACAAAAGCAAAATCGAAAACCACATGATCATCTCTACTGATGCAGGAAAAGCCTTTGACAAAATCCAACACCCCTTTATGATAAAAACACTGAGAAAAATAAGCATAGAAGGGCCCTACCTAAAACTCATAGAAGCCATATATGCTAAGCCTATTGCAAATACCATAGTTAATTAAGAAAAATTGAAATCATTCCCCCTAAAATCAGGAACAAGACAAGGCTGCCCACTCTCACCACTCTTATTCAACATAGTCCTTGAAAACTGGCCATAGCAATCATTACATTACATTGAAGAAAGAAATTATAGGAGACACTAGAAAATGGAAAGGTATCCCCTGCTCTTGGATAGGCAAAATAAATATAGTCAAAACGACTATACTACCGAAACCGATGTACAGATTTAATGCAATTCCTTTCTAAATACCTACAAGTTTCTTCAAAGAACTTGGAACAACAATCCTTAAATTAATATGGAACCAACAAAGACCAAGAACAGCCAAAGCAATTCTGAGCAACAAGACCAAGGCAGGAGGCATTGCAGTTCCAGACATTAGGCTGTACTATAACATAATAGTTGTAAAAACAATTTGGTACTGGCACAAAAATAGACAGATAGATCAGTGGAACAGAATTGAAGATGCAGAGACAAACCCAAATACCCTCAATTACTCAATCTTCGACAAAGGGGCCAAATGCATACAATGGAAAAAGGACAGCCTGTTCAACATCCACATGCAGAAGAATGAATCTAGCTGCACATCTATCACCATGCACCAAAATCAAATCAAAGTGGATCAAAGACCTAGACATTAAAAATGAAACACTAAACCGTCTAGAAGACAAATTAGGCAAATTTCTAAAAGACATAGGGGTAGGCAAAGACTTTCTTGACAAGTCACGAAGAGCGAAAGAAATTATCCCCATTATTAACAAATGGGATCTTGTCAAACTAAAAAGTTTCTGCACAACAACGGAAACTATCAACACTGTAAAAAGAGATCCAACAGACTGGGAAAAAATGTTTACCACCAACATCTCAGATAGGAAGCTCATAATTGGAATGTACAGGAAGTTAAAAAAAGTAAGCCAACCAAAATAAAGGATCCTATTGAAAAGTGGGCAAGTGAAATGAAGAGGCAGTTCACTCATGAAGAAATGCAAAAGGCCAACAGATACATGAAAAGTTGTTCAACATCTCTAGCTATAAGAGAAATGCAAATCAAAACAATGCTAAGATACCATCTCACTCCAGAGAGAATGGCCTACATCAACAAGTCAAATAATAATCATTGCTGGTGTGGCTGTGGGGAGAAAGGAACCCTCCTGCACTGCTGGTGGGAGTGTAAATTTGTACAACCACTTTGTAAAACAGTATGGAGATCTCTTAAAAGACTAGAAATAAATACCCCCTTTGATCGAGCGACACCCTTCCTGGGAACATATCCAAAAGAGACCAAAACAACATGTAACAGAAATATATGTATACCCATGTTCATAGCAGCACAACTAACAATAGCAAAAATATGGAAGGCACCAAAATACCCATCGACAGATCAATGGATACACAAAATGTGGCATTTATACACAATGGAATACTATGCATCAATAAAGTCCAACAGCGTGGAGGCTTTTGTAGTAACAGGGAAGAAACTAGAGAACATCATGCTTAGTGAAGTAAGTCGGAAGCAGGTGAAACATCATATGGTCTGTCTGATATGAGAGACACAGAGCACAACTATCTCATAGAACTTTAGATGAAAGACAAAGTGAAAGAGGGGGGTAGGATGGGGAGGAGGGAGGGAGGGGTGGGTAGAGGATGGGTCAAAATGAGAGTGGGAAAGCGATTGTCACCTTAAGATAAATATGTGCACAAAATGCTCAATTCCATTGTAAACCTTGAATTTTGCACGTATACATATCAATAAAATGTGGGAAATATTGAGGTATCAGGGTGTCCTGTTACTGTTGTTTTCCTGTTTCTTTACTTAATAAGAATACATGCTGTACTATGTCTTTGCGGGTGTGCTGAGGTGATCTCTCTGAATGCTACTGTGCTGTGCCACCTTGAGTGTGTGGGATGACTGGTAAATTGACAGTATTCTTACCTGACTCAAGACAGCTGTTCTTGATTTTCTCCTCACCTTGGGTATTGTAACTTCTCACCTGACGATTTGTAAGAGTCTTTTATTCTCTCTACCACTGTTCAATTAGTGTTTTCATGCAAAAACAAATTCCAGGACTCTAGTCTGCCATCTTGCTGACATCTGATTGAACTTAATACTTTTTAAAAACCTTTGATACTACCAATTAACATTCATGCAGTTCTTACAAGCTTACTGAACATCTTCACACAAATCACCTCATTTGATTTTTACCAGTCCTGCTAAAATATGTTACTATCTTATATGACCAAATGGAATTTCACCATTTTCGAGTATTTTTCACTTCCTTGGGTATAATCCCATTATAGAAGACTCTGTCTAATGTCACTGGATTTTCTGAAAAAAATTCATCTCTTGGCATTGAAACAACATCTCGCAGTGATTATAAAAATTTATTCTGAAATGAAACAAAATATCGGCAACTGAATGAACATTATTGAGTAGATATTTCACTTAGCAACATATTTTGCTATCTGGGTAACAAACGTATTTCAGGTTAAGACAGAATTGTTCCGTTCACTTGTGAAGACTGTGCATGCCTTGTCACAAACAGGATTTTCCTTCCCTGACCTTACGTGACATGTCACACCCCGAGAAGTAACTGTGACCTATGTAGTATGGAGGCCACAATACCTGGGGTTGTCCCTCTTCAATCCACTCAACTACCATTTTTCTTTAGAAGAAATGTGAACGTGATCCTCCTGTCCACTTGACTTTAACTACACTAGATTTCTTTCACTTCTTTCAACAAATCAAATCTTTCCATCCTTTTTACTTCTGCTTTGCTGGATTGCTCTTACGCTTCAAATCTTAATTAAACTGTTATCTCTATAAAAGAACTCTTGGACCCACACGTTTAAGTGAAGTTTCTTCCTATAGTTCCTATCTTCATCAACCTTGCTATTTTGTATAACACACACACACACACACACACACACACACACACACACACACACAGAGTTTTGAAGCTAGTGATTGAACCCAGGAACTAAGAATATGCTCTCTAACATGGAGATACAACCTTAGTTACTGTCAGTATATGTTTAAACATATATATAAATGTAAATAAAAGAAGTCTATATACCTATATGTGTGTGCATATAAATATTGTCTACCTTGCCATCAAAAATGTAAACCGTCAAAGTTGAAGATATTGGCTTTTGCATATGTTGATATTCTCATTGGTCCACAAGTACCTTGTAGGAAGAAAAACTAAATTTCTTTTGGAAAAATTATGTCTCATACTTTTTTCATTACTATATGGCATTTTATCATTGAGTTAAATGCTGCAAAAATTCATGGTTTGTTATATAGTGCACCTCTAGTGTAATGAGATTTATTAACAGGCATTTTTTCACTATTTTTGTAGTACTACCAGAACCTTAGAGTGCATAAGTCCAATGAATTGGGTTTTATGAGCCTTTTGTTTAGAATTGCTTGCTCTCGCTGACATAGAGGAACTGGACATTTTTAGATCAGCAAATATTTAAGATGAGAGATAGGACACTTTTTTTTAAAGAAAAAGGTGGACACAGTTAAGTTTCTTTATAGCAGAGTATAATGAAGATTCTAATTCATGAGTCGGGGACTTTGAAAGCAATCTGTCCACGCTCATGTACATGAGTTTGGGATACATCTGAACTAAGAAAGGGAATCTTTTGAAAATTTAAGAACAGCAACTACAATAGCCCTCAATTTCATGGAGAAACTTCAGAAGTTAATTGCAGGACTTCATGAAACTTCATCCTGGTGTTGTGCCACGCCCAAATCTCGGCAATTGATGAAACTGTACTTGTTTTAGTAATTGGCTTCTGAAGGTCGTAGCTTGGTACAGACTCTTCAGCCTTAGAAGGAGATTTGTCACTTTTTACATCCTTTTGTTTCTGTGATAAGTACCAAGCGCTTTCCATGTTTTATAGCTAGAACCCTCAAGAAATATAATGTTATCAGTCCAAATCATCTTTTCCATCAAGCTATACTTTGTCTTTTAGGCAAAGGGAGCTAAGATTATGTTGGGATGGGGGTGGCAATGTGGCATCTCTTACAGAACAGATTTTTTTAACCAATTAATCGTTTTGCCATTCTGTTTGTTTCCCTGAGCATTGCTTAATCTTACTCATTCTTCAAGAAAATTTTATAGGAATAAATTTTGCTTGTAAATACAGAACTAATCTCAAGATGGAAAAAAGGATATGTAATCTATTTTAAAATCATTCATCATGGCTGGGGGAGGTAATAGAATTCTTTAATAGTCACAACATCAGAGTGTCTTAAATAAATCAGTGGCTTTTAAATTGTGCAAAAATGATTCATAAATTTCTATAACTATTTGCATTTCATATAATTTAATAAAACTTTTCTGAAAAGGAAAATGTTAGTAAAAGGTGTTATATTAAATTTGAGTGCTTTTATTTAGTAAGTAAATGTGGATACTGAGTTGAATTTTTGAAATAAATCTGTAAGTTGTTTTTGTGTGTTTTTATAAATTGAAGTTTATGTGAATTTCTTTCCTCTCATTTTCTTTCTTTTTTAAAAAAATGTGTCCCAAGATGTCATAGAAGGAAACTGCAGATAATAGAGGCAAGCTGTAGAAGAAGTAGAGCAGGCCTTAATTTAGAATCACAGGACAGAGGAGTACTAGCTCTTGCGATCCAGGAGGAGGTGCTGAGTGGATTGCCTTCTAAATTTTCTTTTGTTTTGAATAATTAAACATTTTAAGTCTCCCTAACTGTTAGTGAATTCCCTGGGTATCTTGCTGAATTGAAATTCAACTTTCAACAGAAGTTTGAATTTCAACTTCCTGTGTCTCCCGGAATGTACTCATTATGTGATTGGAGTTTTTAACTGATCTGTCCTGGAGAATCAAATAGCACCTTCTTGGCAGAAATAAGTGCCTTGAAGTGCCTGTTTGTCTTTAAGTAGGTCCTCTTTTCATTGGGGTGGAATTATTTCTGCCTACAGAGTCTACTCAGAGCAGCAGTGAAGAAATACAACACATTCTGGCAAGGCAGACCTTCCTGCTTAGGGAGTGTGGGAGGAGGGGCTACCTGAAGGAAGACTGGTGACCAGAGATTCCTCAGCACAACAGATGTCAACGTGAGAGTTTGAAATGCATCTTGTTCGTGTGTCTATGCAAGAGAGACACATGGGGAGATAGGAGAAGGAGAAAGAGAAAGAAAAATTAAGCTACAATATGCATCATCATCACAGGGAAGTTTTGGCTAGACATTTTTGAAATATCAAAAGAAGGCTGAAGATTACTAGAGCTGTGTGTGTGGTTTTAGACCTACTGTTTTGAAGTGCTAACTTTTCTAATAAACCTACTTGAACTTCAAGTTGATTATTTTGCTTATATCAAGAAGAATAAGGAAAGGGTATTATATTGATCTCCTCAATATGAAAAATGTACTGACACAAGTATATTTTGTGTTAAATCAAAAGATTTTCCTTAGAGAATTTTTATTGTAACTCAATCTCTCCAAAAGTTAGTTTTTTTTTTTTTTTTAAATCAGTTTCATTGTATAGTTCTTTCCTTGGCATGTGATTATTATCATGCCATGTGGTTAGAATTAAATGTTTGTGAAATCACAAAATAGAGCATATGGAGTTCTGGCATCTCTGCTTTTGAGATATGAGAATAAGTCCCCACTGTATGTGAAGACCAGAGTCTTTAAATTATTACTCAGGTCTCTTTTGTCTGCAATCCCATTGGCCATAATAAGTTTAAACTTAAAGTAAGTTTCTTAGACCCTTACTCTAAATACTTTGTGGCAATTTTGATATCGCTTTCCTCTTTGCTGCAGATAAGCCAAAGAAAGTGAAACACACACCTTCAATTAGCATGATACAACAAATCTTTCATTAGCTACAGAAGCCTTTACTTTTTTCCCACTGAAAGTCATTTTGATAATTTCATTTGAGAGGTCTGTTCTCTTGGCATCACGTTTCCCCCTAGATTTTGCTGACCAGTTGCAGAAGCAGATTGCACAAGGATATTTTAGGTTTCCTCTCACTGGAGGTGTTCATGGTGAAAAAGTGACCATCTGGGAAAGATGGTTAAGAAAGGTGTCAACAGTTTTAAGGATGGTGTTATGAAATGGTTGGGGTTAGTCTTCTAAACATGCAAGTATGTGTGTATGAAAGAAAATTGATACTAATGTTCACCCTTCTACAGCTGTGCAAATCCTTGTGACCTCATAATTGCTGCAGATGAAGAAGAAGCATTTGGCTCTCTCTTCTGTGGTGAAGTTGAGTCTATGGGTAATCAAGTCAACATACACAATAGCTTAAGTGTTCTACGTTTTAATATGGATTTATTTTATTAAAAATTACTGGGCTTGGTGTATAGATCAGCATTTAGAGCTCTTGCATAGCAAATGCAAGGCCCTGGGTTCAGTTTCTCAGTACAACATAGGCTGAGCCTGTTGGCACATGCCTGTATTCCCAGTACTCAGGAGGTTGGGTCAGGAGAATTTCCATGTGTTTGAAGCCAACCTGGGCTACATAGTGGGTTCATAGTGGATCACAGAGTGAGACCTTGTTTCTCTTTCAAAAATAAAACAGAACAAAACACATTAAACATTGGTGACCTAGATCAACAAAGTGAGTATAATATGATGAACACCATAGCAATATTCTACTTTCCCCAGTGTGCATATCCAGGAATGCAAGATCTTCTTGGTCTGGGCACTTCTCAAGGTTAAGCTACCTTTATCTCCAGGAAATGCTAACAGAACACATTAGGGTTATCTGAGACAAGGCAACACTTCTTCACCTAGTTAGTGTGCTAAAATACCATGTTCTTTTCTTAGTACATCCTTATTGCTAGATAAGTCTAGTCTCAAAGCCTAGAAGCCGTAGAATTGGCACTCTGACGTGTGGCACCATCCATCTTCTTGTTTGACTTCAAAGCTTGGTATTATTTCTGTGAATGCAAAAACCATTCCAAACAATAGAATATAATGTAATTCCAGCAGGCTAATCTTTAAAATGTGTAGACCTAAAATGCAAAATTTTCTTTATTAATTCCTGAATAACAACAATTGAATTTTTCTTCAACACTGCGTCTTTGCAAAATCCACAGTAAATCACATTTCCAAAATAAGAGTTTGTATATTTCTTCTTTTTTCTTTCTGTTCTTTTTGTCCTTTCTCTGTTTCTCTTTTTCTTTCTTTCTTTCCTTCTTCATTTCTCTATCTCTTTCTTTCTTTCCTTTTTTTCCTATAGTCTAGGCTGGCTCTGTACTCACTATGTGACCCAGGCTAACCTATAACTCATGACAACCCCCTCCCCACCTGCTTCAGCCTCCAGAGTAATGGGACCTCAGGCATGTGCCTACATGCCCAGCTATTCTGTGGTGCTATTCTGTGGGATTCAGCCAGGACCTCTCTATTCTTAGGCAAGCACTCTAATCACTGAGCTATGCCCCCAGCTCTAGTTTGCACATCTCTGAAGCTCAAGGAACTCAATAAACATAAAATTAAATTTCCAGATAAAATTGCTTCCACAACAACACTGAGAACTGTTATGAGTTAAAAGAGACAGATAATATTGTGTGCAGACAATGTGCTGTATGGCATGTGTAACATATAGGATGGATGAAGAACCGAAATAAATGAGAATTGAAGTTTATATGCATATATATATATATATATATATATATATATATATATATATATATATAATTGTTATAGGACAATTATAAATATGACAACTGAGTGTGTGAGTGTGTGTGTGTGTGTGAGTGTGTGTGTGTGTGTAATTGGATGTGAAAGCTTCTGTGGGGCACTCTATTCTAATTTTTGTGTTGAACAGATAGTTGTTAACTGAGCAGGGAGGAGACATGACTTAGCAAGGTCATGAACTCACAGTGTTGGTCTTTAAACTCCAGACATATCATGCCTTGCTCCTTCTACTCTGTTCCATCTGGAATTTAAACGTATTTAGTGAGTGCCTACTAAGAGCTTGAAAGTATATATGTGCTATAGGCATATCCTTACAGATATAAGACAGAGTCTCCCACTTCAAAAGAACTTAGTAAAGAGTACACTGAGCAGATATCACTTATCTACATCATGTGACCATCAATTCTGATATGTCATTAGGTTAAGAAACACTTAGAAGTGTAGTCATGCAGTGCCTTCTGTGTGCCATCTGCATGCGTCATGGAGGTGCAGTGTGTGTGTACCCTTCCCTACTCAACTTCCTAGCTACCATGGACTCGGCAGCTTTTTTCCCTCTGATCCTTCCGCTGTGACATTCCTTCCTTGAAGTCAGCCAACTGTTGTGGGCAGATCTGAAATGTCCCCCAGAGGCCTCGTGTATTGATATTTGGATGATGTGGGATACCTGTAGATGTGCTGGTAGGACGTGGGGCCTGGTCAGGGAGTGGAGGACTGTTGGGTGGTAGATTAGATTATAGGCATGTGCCCTGCAAAGGCACACTCCCCTAACCCAGTTTCTTCTAAAAGCCCCCAATTCTTCCTCTGTCAATGCTGTGAGCATATGTTCTCTGCAACACCCTTCCTGCCTCTGCCAGTCACTTATAAGTGGACTGAAGTCTTCTGAAACTGTGTGCTGAAATATATTTTCCTTCCTTAAGTTGTGGGTATAGAGTATTTTGACTCAGCAGTGGAAAAATAACTAAGACATCTCCTCATAGGAACTATGAGGATGGAGGAATTTAACAGAGGCTGAAATGACAAGGAAGCAAAAAGCGGGTAATAAGGGCAAAGAAACTGAAAGATGAACGAAAATGATCACAACGATGAATCATTGAGTCTGAGCTGGGCAAACAAAAATGAGGACATGAAGGGTGAGAAATCTCCATGAGCTGGGAGAGTTGTGGGTGGGGAGGAGGGGAACCGTAGCACAAAGGACAGGGACTCCTGCAACTAACTCTACATGGGCAACATTTGTTACACAAACACCGGCCACACATTTGCTGTATGTGTGTATGTTGTGTTGTATGTGTGTGTTTCGTGCCTAATGTAGAAATTAACTAGAGGCAGCGATTTGATTGGTGATGTCTAAAACCTGTCTCAGATGTACTTTCTGTTTGATTTTGAGGAATCAAAAACAAATGGGAGCAACAAAACCCACTGCATATCTACAAGAATGATTAACATCTTCTGGAAAAAATCGTTAATAACAAGGTTTATGTGCAGAGCAACAGGCACTGTCACTCAGGAAAGGAAAAGGGTGTAGCCACTCTGAAAGGCAGTTTAGCGGCTCTATCTAAAGCTACACATGACTCATCGTGTGACTCTGTAGTGGTATTCCCAGGTGCTTTCTCAACTGTTTTGAAAACTTATGTGCCTGTGATAACCTGTGCGCAAATGCTCACGTAAGAGTTACCTATAAATTAAGAAACCATGATATCCTTCTGTAGGTGAAAATCTACTCGGTAATGACACTATTGCAACAAGGAACATTCTAGCATTCAAAATTTTGAGTTCTAATAACATTCTTCAATGAACCAAGGATTCTTGAAGAAAAGGCTTTTCTGGGGCTGGGACAGGAAATATGCAGAATAAGTCTGTAGCATAATGTACTGTCAAAAATTAAGGAAGTATTAAAAAATCATGATGAAAATATGCCAATGGACCACTGAAGCCAGCTTAAAGAGTTTCTAGTGGCCGCAGTTGGAATCATTTGAGCAACAAAATTAACAAGAGAGTATTAGATTTTTACCCTAATCATGAACTAAGTCTGTGTGTCAGTTCCCTGCAGATATAACTGAATAGTTTAATAAATAATTAAATGGGAAAAAGACATATCACCTACGGAGAACTTCAGGTGGTAACTGCACAAGGACACACGGACACACACACACACACACACACACACACACACACACACACAAAGGTGATCTTTTGCAGAAGTATGAGAATTTATGAGGACATTTCCTGTTGACTGTGGGTTGCTCCTGGAGATTTCCTCTTTTCAAACCTCACCTCAATTGTCAACTTGATTGGACTGATAAACCACACAAGTAACTAATAAAGCACATTGCAAAGGGTATTCATCAGTGTTTCCAAAGACGTTTATCATAAGGGCTGTGATTTTATCAGTGAATTAATCTGTTCATTAGGTCATAATTTGATATATTTTTGAAAAGTGGTACAAACAGAAAGTGGTAACTGGCTGGAGGGGGGGTGCATGTCATAGAGTGTGACATTGGGGACAGTGTCTGCTTCCTGGCACCTTCATCTTTGAATCTTCCTTGGCTCTCTGCTTCCCAGCTGCCATGGAAATTGAGCAGCTTTTTCTGTGCTTGTCTATCTTGACGATCCAACTCACTCCAGGTCCACAGCAATGGGGCCAGCTGGAGGTTGGGCCTCTCGCATCCAGGTGGGTGCTCTTACCTCATTTGCTGGCCCACAGATCACTCTCACTTTAATCCAGGATGGTTCCTGAATCCCAACCCAAGTGTGGTTCCTGATTGCCTCAAGTTGACATAATGTCTCCAATGGTCACAGTCGATATAATCAAAGAAAGTCTGAGATAATGTCATAGTTCAGAAGATAAAGAGGCATAAATGATTACATTTAATGTATTGTGGATAAAATCTAAGAATAGGAAAAGGCTATTGTTGTGGCTGAATCTGGAGTGTCTCCCAAAAGCCTCAAGCACCTATTGATACTGTATGCAGTGGAGTCACGTGGGGGGTGGGGTGCTGGCTGGAAGGGGCAGATACTTGGAGCTTGACTGGAGGAACGTCTGCTGGTTCTGCCCTTTCCTACCAGACTTGTTTTGTTCTGCCATATATGACAATCTTTGGCTCTGGAGTTCCAGCTTCGGCTGTGGCCCTGCCATGGGATTCCACCATTTCCCAGCCAATGAATGGACTGAGACCTTCAGAAACTGTGAGTTAAAATAAAATTTTCCTCTTCTAATTTGTTCATGGCAGGTATTCTGCCTCAGTGGAAAAAAAATAACATAAGTTGGTATCAGAAGTGGGGTTGTTGCTGTGACTTTACCCGACCATGTGGAAGCCTTTGGAACTGGTTTGTTAGAGAAGTTTAGAAAGGCTTAAGAATTTCATCTGGTGAAGCTGTGGAGTGCACTGAGCTGAGCTGGATGGAATATTCAGGTCTGAGATCCAAAGACCAGAATGCTGACCTAATTGTAGATTGGAAAGACTAGGCTCGAGAAGCTTCAGATGGAAAGGAGAACTGTATTGGCAGTTGTCTAAAAACTATGCAAGCTATGCTCTGGCAGAATGTTTGTTGTCATTTTTCCCTTGTCTGGAGATGTTTCCTGAAAAATGAGATTAAGAGTGGTGGATTGCTTAATCTGGTAGACGAAACCTCAAGGCAGTCTGACGTCCTAGCTTTCATTTGGCTGCTGCGTGGGGCCCTTAGCGAAGTGTATGGCGAAAGACAATAAAAAATGGCAGAGAGAAATCATATGAAAAGTTTGCAGTGCCAGACCAAAATGGCCTGCAGTGGTGGGGCCAAAGAGCACAGGGAAGTTAAGGAGATTAGAATTAAAAAGAAGCCAAGTACTCACACTCCTAAGAAAGATGCACCTTGAAAGCCCACCAGATCCCACACTTTACCAGCTCCTGCGTGGAAAGGCAAAAGACTTTGTTCTCAGAAGTATATCCCAGGGCCAAAGGAAAAAAAAAAAAGGTTGCCAGAATCCAGCCACCTGGAGTTCATCCATGTACAAACTCAGAAATCTCAGCAGCAATTGTCCAAGGGGACCAGGCTACTGCTCAAGTCAGTGGCAGACCTTGGCAACTTTTGCGCTGTCCAGGTTTTTACAGGCTTGCAGATTGCAAGAGTTGTGGGTTTATGGAGACTTCCACTGAGATTTCAGAGGAGGGCATTGGAGGCCAGGTTGTCTGCTTCTAGGAGGGTGTGAAGTTGTGAAGGAGAAGCCTAAGGTGCAATGGGGAGCCCAAAAATTTGGGGAAGCCTGGGGTGTGACTAATTCACTAAGGAAAGCTGCAGGCTGAGAGGATCTAGCCCAAAAGTTACAGCCAGCTTTGATACTGTAGGGGCAGGACCACCGAAGCCCTTTGAAGCTCATATCTTGCCACAGTTTACCCAGAGTTCTGGATGTGGAGCTACAGGATTTAAGGCTTACCCTGTTGGGTTTAGGACTTGTTTTGGTCTCATTGCCTTTTATCTTCCTATTCCTCCATTTTGGAATGGGAATGTTTATACTGTGCCATTGTATGTTGGAAAAGCTTAATTGTTTTGGGTTTTCACAAGAGTTCACAGCTGAGAGTTAGTCCTGCATCCCAGAGGAGACTTTGGACTTGGAGTTTTTAACCATGATGTAACTGTCAGGACTCTGGCATTTCTCGGAGAAGGACTAAATGCATTTTGCTTAAGGAGGTAGACATGACTCTTTTGAGGGTTAGGGGGGAAATGTTATGGTTTGGATTTGAAGTTTCCCACAAAAGCCTTATGGACCTGTGGGTCCTGTGTACCATAGTGAGTTGGAGCCTGGCTGAAAGGGGCAGATACTTGGGGGTTGATCTAGAGTAATGTGTGCTGGTTTAGCCCTTTCTACCAAACTTGTCTCTGTTTTACTATGCTATGAGGATCTGTGTCTCTGGAGCTCTGGCTTTGGCAGTGGCCCTGCCATGTGATCGCACTATTTCCCAGCCACTCACCTATGAAAGGATTGTGACCTTCTGAAGCTGTGAGCTGAAATTAACTTTTCCAAAAAGTAACTAAGACAGTTGTCTTAGTTAATCATTTATTGTGGGGACAAAGTATCCAACATCCACAACTTAAGGGAGGAAAGATTTATTGTAGCTTACTGTTTCAGAAGATCTCACACAGGGCATTCACGGGTAGCCAGCAACAATGGAAACACACAGCAGAGACTGAAGAGCTGCTTATAGCATTGCAGACAGAAAGCCAAGTTGATGTCTGGAAACTCAGGCAAGGCCAGAGCTTTCCAGGAAAGATGCTGTAGCAATGTTTCTTCTTCCTTCACTTAGTCCAAGTATCCAGTTGGGCCTATCACACCAAAGGTTAGTGCCTTGCCCTCTCTTCCTGGCCCACTAATCAATAACACATACCTGAAAGCCCTGCCTCAGTTGCCCCTCCCTCCAATCTCAACAAGTTGACATAATCCTTCCAGATCAAACCCCAAACATCTGCCCCTTCCAGCCTGGCCCCATCTCCCAGTAGCACATGGTTCTATAGATATCCAACTACATCCAAATGTATAGGTTTTTAGAGAACATTCCATACCCAAACCATAGCAAAGGCCAATAGGGAAAGGAAATGAAATCTGAATGAAATATTGAGTTTAATTAATAATGTATGTTAATGTTGGTTAATTAATCAAGACAACTCTACCACAGTGATATAAGACGTTAACAAGAAGGAAAGGGATACAGGCTACATGGATACTCTGCACTACCTCTGAAACTTTTCTGTGAGTCTAAAGTTATTTCAAAAATTTAAAAAAGTTTATGAATAAGAAAACATATGGAACTTCACAAGAGCTCACATATTTGCAGGAAATTTGGCACTGTCTTCCCAGCAGGAGTCGTGGAAGTCACTGTTAAATTGTCTTTCCAGGTCATCACCATTTCAGTTTCCCATGCATTATAGCTTTCTCCAAAATTGCTGTGACACCAATATGGCACTTAAAACAAAGTGGCTAGTTATCTTGAGCCTGTACACAGTATAAAACAATTATGGAGATATAATTATCTTTTTAATTTCAAAAGCTTCCAACTGTGTACACTATTTTAATGAAGGTTTTATTGAAATCGAGATTGCTTGCAGTCTGAAATTTATGTTTGGCCCAGGATTACAGAAATTCAATAAATAAGATGTGAATATACTTAATGATACTCATAATTTGTGACTCTGGGTGTTACTGGCTTGGGATAAATAAACTTATTTATTGAATAAATGTCTATCCTGGGCCTTTTGTGTGACAAGCATTGTGCTACCCACTAGAGGCAACAAGAAAGCGAAACATCCTCTCACAATCTCTGATCTATTACTTTAACATCCTCTTTAAACAGCAATTTTGAAACCAACTTGAAAAAAAGAGAATAACTTGTGGCAAAGACCAAGTATTTTGTCAAGTAATTTAGGACTTATAGGTGGTGGAATTGAGCTCAAATTCCTAGGTCTTTGTCCTTAGCACATGTCCCAAAACCCCTTGCAGGTATTCTCACAGATTGGGAGAGACAGTAGAATATTCTTTTTCTAAAATTTTATTCTTTGTCATCAATAACCTAGGAAAGAGGCATCAGACAATATTCTTTCTTACTGTTGCAGAAGATCTTTCCATATAACTTGACCTTAGAGATGCTTGAAATTTCCAGGTGGGACTTATAAAGAACTACATAAAACAATTTTTTTTAGGAGAGACAGTTGTCATCTTAACTTGTTAGTTCTATATTGTAGGGGTCTCCATCCCGCGGGGATCCCCGAAAAGCTGAGGAGGGATCGGACAACAGAGTAACACACTCTGGGAGTCGATTCAGTGATTGCCGTCTCAAGTTTATTTAGGGAGTACAGGGGCTTAAATAGACTGAGGTAGTTACCTTAGGCCAATCAGCAAGGCCTCAACCGGTGTGGGGTCACCCAAGGGGAGGGAAGGAGTAGGGGAGAGAGGATGCGATAAGGAGCAGTTCCAGGAGCTTAAGCAAAACAACACCTGGCTTAACTTACAAGCAGTAACATTTGTTCCTGGGAAGGAAGGGACTCGGCCAATGTCAGTGATGCTGAGGCTCTCGGGCCCTGAAGACGCCAACACTACATAATATACAAGACCAGTATAAATTATTGTACTAGAAACAGATGATATTTAACAAAAACAATTTCAATGGAGTTATGTTGGCTATCAAGCTTAATTATATTCAGGAAACATGGGATTAACTTATTTTAAAATATATTGTAAAGATTAATCATTGCCCATTTCTAACCCACAGAAAACATGAATTCAAACAAAGATTATGTTAACATAATAATCCTTGTGTCCCTTCCAACTCCAGCTTTGTAATGAGTAAGCAAGATGGAGGCATTAACACTAAATTTATTTCTCATATAGATTATGAATTAATTTTTCTTATTTGCAAGCAAATCAAGGCCTTCTGCTCATCATTGTATAGGTAAAGAAAGCAAAATCATTCTGCCTTTCCACACCAAGGAAAACAAATGATATTGAAATTGGGGGAAATTAGTGCCAATTAAGACACTTGTGCAGCTGTGAAAGGGGCCACGTTTATATTTAGATTGCTGCCCTCATGGTATGCGTAATAATGGGAAAAAATAACAATCTGATGTATAAATCAGGCTCATAATTTTCAACAAAATGTTAACTTTTATTTGACAAGGTGTGCTATTTTTATCCTGGCTTACAAATTGGAACATATTTGTATAAATTATTTAAAATGCATGACAGAGTGTTCATTGTACCAGCATATTTCTCCATTTGCATTCTCCATTCCATCTGTCTTTTTTTTTTACCCTTTGAGAGAATTCTGTATGTGTTAAAATAGATCCTTTCTTGAAGTGTTAATTATGTATAAGAGAAAGCCCAACTGTGAATGGATTGCCATCGTCCAGGCTTTATAGTTTTTCTCTTTAAGTGCTTTCCGGTAAGTGGTAGTACAGCATTGAGAGCTTTGCAGACACAGTAGTGTCAGCAGCACAGTCTTCCCCTTCAGACACTGTGGAGATAGATTTGTAGGCAACTTATTGGCCTGCAAGCAGAATATCTTGAATACTGAACAAATATATATTGAAGGAAATATTCATCTTGCATAGAAGCATTGTAAAGACTATATCTCATGGGATGTGTGGTAGGATTTGTGAGAGCTCGTGCTCAGATAAAGGCATTTCTCCAGTTGGTAAAATGATCTTGAGCATACAAAAGATTTCAGAAGTTTCCAAAGAAAGAAGGAAATCAATTTTGCTAAATCTAACGAAGGAATTTTGTGGGCACCCACTAGGTTTCAAGGATTTGAAGTAGAAATCTTTGAAAAGCCTTTTAACAGTGAAAAGAGATGGCCACGGGAAAGAAAAGGGAAATTAGGGAGTTTTGGATGACTTAGAAAATGTCTTCAATGCAGATAAAGAGATAGCTGGAAATTATTTATAACGAAATGGGGGAGGAACTTTGAGAGGAGACACTGTGGTTCTAGGCAGTTAGCGTTTCAGGGTTCCCCAGAGACTCTTTTTATTGGGTTGTGTATTTACCAGTATATACTGGCCATTTTTGACTCGTCTGGTCAGTTTTGGCTTGAAATTTCCTATATCTGAAAGTAGCATCAGGACTCCTCCTCACTTCTGGGCTCCATTTCACAGAGTATTTTTTTCCATCTTTTTTGTTTTCATTGTTTCCTTGTAGATGTGTTTTTATAAGCTACAAATGGTTGATTTTTTTTGGATCCGTCTCTATTTTCATTGGAGAATTTAAGTCTTTGACATTGAGGATTATTATTATATTTTCTAAATTCTGTCATTGCATTTTTTGGATATTGATTCCTTTACTTTTTCCTTTTGCTTAACTACTGTCATTATTTTAGATGTCTTTTTTAGGTGCTTTACTGCTGTTGGTCTCACCGTCTTGGAAGAACAGGGAATTTAACTTAATACAATTTTACCATAGAATGATACAATTATTATTGTTCCAGTACAAATTTTTCTATTTTTATAGTGTATTATGGCCTAGATGCTTTCACTGGGGGCATTAAGATAAAGAGTTTCTGAGGACTCTATTACTTTTGGAAAGCTTTTGGGAGTCTTAAAACTATTTCAAAATCAAAGGTATTTTTTAAAGCATTAACTGGGAAGATATTATGAAAAGGATGCTTATATTTTGTTATTTTTATGTAGGTTCTTCCATTTTTGCTAGGTTCACAAAATAAATTTGAATTAATCTTCTAACATGCACTGAAGGTACTTGTTTTAGTGTGATTAGAACATATTGATTAGCATGATCTGATTGCATTACTTACATTAGGAACTAAACCATAGAATGTAAAAGTGAATAATATTAATATAATTTGGTAAGTCTAAGTGATAAAACGAGTTGCCTAACAGTTTCCAGCTGGAAAACTTTTCTATAAAATGTATTGAATTCATTTAGAGTTTTTCTAGCCACAGAAATAACTCATGCAGCAATTAATAGAATTTATGCTTCCATAATTCCTTTGATAAGAGTCTTTCCATCATTCATTAAATGATAAATTGTGAGACTGAGCGAAGAAGAATGAGCACAGGAAAATTGAGCAAAGACATTGGTGTGTATAGAATGCCTATTGGATATCAAGCACTACAATAGGACTTGAATTTTTTTATAAAATCTTCTCAATGACTCTGCCAGTCAAGTGTTATCTCCATTTGAAAGATGTCAGAATTGACTGGTAGAGGTCAAGCGATATTCCAAAGACTTCACAGCCAGTAACTGTGCGAGGCCACAGTGTGTGAGGCAGCTCTCTTCCTGACCCCACTTTCTTCTACCCAGTGGGCAAATGAGTCTGATTTTGATTCTAGGTCTGTTATTACTCTTGACTATGAAGATAATAAATCTTTGATCTGTCCCTAGCATGGAAAGAATTCTGTATTGATCATTGAATCCTTCTAATTTTTCTGTACTTACAGCAAATGCTTGTTCGGATATGAATTAAATTCTAAATTTTACTGAGCACTCATAATTTTCTGTTCTGTTACTGTAAGTTGTTCAGTGGCTGATTTTTCCCCAAACCACAATATGTACTCCAATCATCTCCATAGAGAAAGAATTTATTTGAACTGTATTGGATAATTGGTAGAATCTCCTTGTGAAGAAGAGACAAGAAGCAGCCAAACACAAGGTTTAGCCCCATCCTAGGACTCATCTAGCCGAAGCGTCACCCACCACCACTGCCCGATGTGTGCTACTTTTTGGACTGGTGATCAGACCCTCCTTCTAAGTGACTTCTTCTAAAAATCAGTATGTGTTACACTGGCCAGAAAACCAACATTTCTGTTTATAACAATAACCAGGTAGTGCACATTTCCATGTCCAAGGTTTGTGCATATTTGTTTGATTGGCAGAATCTACGTCATATGATGCTATCTTGAATAAATAGGCAGCCATGTGCATTGATGTCACCTTTCAGTAACATCTGTAAAATTTCCTCCCTGTCCTTTATCACAATAACAGCCACATACCAGGTAACTATATAATGCTGAAAGAGAAACGCTTGGGAATTTGGGGATTTTGGGAACACCACAGCATTGATTCTGAACTGATGTGAATCTCTGAGAATCTTTTTTTGGGGGAAAACTTCTGCTATAATTTTTTCCCAATTTATTAACATGTATAAGTGCAAAACTTAAAGTTCACATGGATCTTGAGCATTTTGTGCACATCATATGATGGCAAAGTTACAAATCCTCCCCTTCCCTCCTTCTGACTCTCCCCTTCCCCCCCCCCCCTTCCCCCAGCTCTCATTATTTTCCACATTAAGTGTCATTTGAACTTTTTGATCTGTGAACTGCCGGTTCATTTCTTTTGTCCGTTTTCACTAGGGTCCTTGATTTTGAGGGGCTCTCTTTTTCTTCATTCCCTGCTTATTCTGGTTATGAGCCCCCTATCTGAGGTGTTGGTGGTGAGTATTTTCCCCAGTCTGTTGGTTCTCTTTTTACAATGTTGATAACACCTTTGCTGTGCAGAAATTTTTTAATCTGACATGGTCCCATTTGTTAATAATGGAGATAATTTCTTTTGCTCTAGGTGTCTTATTAAGAAAGTCTTTGCCTACCCCTATGTCTTTTAGATATTTGCCTAATTTGTCTTCCAGAAGGTTCAGTGTTTCACTTTTAATGTCTATGTCTTTGATTCACTTTGATTTGATTTTGGTGCAGGGTGACAGGTGTGTGTCTAGATTCATTCTTCTGCATGTGGATGTCCAGTTTTCCCAGCACCATTTGTTGAACAGGCTGTCCTTTATCCATTGTATGCTTTTGGCTCCTTTATGGAAGATTAAGTATTTGAGGCTATTTGGGTTTGTCTCTGCATTCTCAATTCTGTTCCACTGGTGTATCTGTCTGTTTTTGTGCCAGTACCAAGTTGTTTTTACAACTATTGCTTTATAGTAGAGCCTGGATGTCTGGTATTGTAATGCCTCCTGCCTTAGTATTGTTACTCAAGATTGCTTTGGCTCTTCTAGGTCTCTTTTGGTTTCATATGAATTTAAGAATTATTTTTTCAAGTTCTCTGAAAAAATTTGTCAGTATTTTGATAG
Source organism: Ctenodactylus gundi (assembly GCA_004027205.1). NCBI lineage: Eukaryota > Metazoa > Chordata > Mammalia > Rodentia > Ctenodactylidae > Ctenodactylus > Ctenodactylus gundi. The sequence goes on along the minus strand of PVKB01006207.1, from coordinate 43,605 downwards.
GAATTGCATTGAATTTGTATATCAGTTCAGCAGTATAGTCATTTTGACTACACTGATTCTGTCTATCCAAGAGCAGGGGATGTCTTTCCATTTTCTAATGTCTCCTATAACTTCTTTCTTCAATGTAATGTAGTTTTCTTTATATAGGTCCTTCTCTTCCTTGGTTAGGTATATGCCTAGGTATTTAATTTTTTGCTGGGCTACTGAGAATGGAATTGTTCTTCTGAGCTCTTTCTTTCTCAGTGCGTTTGTTGTTGGTGTAGAGAAAAGCTAGTGAACTTTTAATATTAATTTTGTAGCCTGAAATTTGGCTGAATTTGTTTATTATTTCCAAGAGTTTCATAGTGGAGTTTTTGAGGTCTTCTACGTAGATAATCATATCACTTGCAAATAAGAATAGTTTGACCTCCTCCTTTCTGATGTGGTTTCCCTTTATTTTCCTTTCTTGCCTGATCGCTATGGCAAATTTTTCAAGGATTATGTTGAATAAGAGAGGTGAGAATGAACAGCCTTGTCATGTTCCTGATTTGAGCGGAAACGCTTTCGATTTCTGTCCATTTACTATGATATTTGCAGTAGACTTGGCATAGTTATAGCTTGTATGAGTTTGAGATAAGGCCTTTCTATACCTATATTTTTCAGAGTTTTTATCATGAAAGTGTTGAATTTTATCAAAGGACTTTACTGCATGTGTGTCAGAGCCATCCGAGACCGGGACCCCAGCTTCCTGTCCCTCCTGCATGCCAGTGGTATCCAGGTAGCCACCCACAGACCCCCTCCTACATCTGAAAAGCCATGGGACTTGGCATAGGCCCGCTCCTTCCCTGCTGCATGCCAACAATATCCAGGCAGCTGCTGACAGATTTCCTCCTGCACCTGGAAGCCTGCAAGACTAGGCCTTGACTACCCCTTTCTTCCTGCAAGCTAGAGACAGCCAGGTAACTGGTTCCAGAGCCCTGCCTCTGTCAGAGAGCTTATGAGACTGGGCCTTCCAGCGACCTATACCTCGTGTAGCCAGAGACAGCAAGTAACACTTAAAACAGAAAGAGTCTAATATAAGAATCTCAGGCAAAGAGACAGAGCCCATCATCAATACCAGAGCCTCAACTCGCTGTAACAGACCCATGAGGAAATGTCGCAATGAATCCCCTACAAAAAGATCCAAGAACCTTAAATCAGAGTAGGGTCTTACAGTGATCTGCTCACGAGTGAGTCTGTTTTAGCATTATGTGCCAGGTTGCTGACTCGTCTCTGAGACACGTGACTAAGCGCTTGCTGAACTACGTAGTTATCAGTAGCAAGGACCGTCCCTGAGTGTTTGCTGTGGCACCACTTCTTGCAGAATTAATTACCTATTTCCCTCCTATTATAGACGAGGAAGCAATTGGACTTCACTGGACTGAACACTGTATGGGTACTAGTTGGTCTTCCTTTGTTTTATCCAGTGTAATTCAAAAACTTCTGGCTGCTTTATTGAATATCATGATACATAACAATAATATCAGTATGGCCAAAGAAGTATTTTTATAGCAAAATAAACAAAATTCCCCTACTAGTCTCATGTCTACATATTAGAAGTCTTACTATATGCACAGTTAACAGAAGCTGCTGACATAGAAGAACTATTATAACATATTACAAACTTAAGTTTCTGAGTAAGTAACTTGTGGTGTTGATCTGCTGACGCAAAAGATCCGCTAGATATCTCTCATTTTTAAGATGTTTTATATTCCCTACTCACAGCACAAAGGTCTGGAAACTAAAAGTAGAAGAGTCTAAGTAGCTTTTGGCTTTAATGAGCTCAAGTTGGCTTGCATTGGTGTAGCAGTGTTGTTTTGGAGGGAGTCGGAAAAAGAAGTGAGTTACTGTATTAGACAAAGAGACTGATGCAATGCCAATGCAAAAAAAAAAAAAAAAAAAGGTATTGCTTCACAGTGAGTGTAAGGGTCTCCGACCCGTGGGGACCCCCCTCCCAAAAGCCTAGGGGGAGGAGTAGGACAACAGAGTAACACACTCTGTGAGTCTGAACAATGTCTCATTTTATTTAGGAAGTACAAGAGTTTAAATAGACTGAGGAAGCTATTTTGGGCCAATCAGCAAGGCCTCAACCAGCGCGGGGGGGGGGGGGGGGGGGGGGGGGGGGGGGGGGGGGGGGGGGGGGGGGGGGGGGGGGGGGGGGGGGTGGCGGGTGTCGTCCAGGGGCAGGAAATGAGTAGAGTAGGGATGCAATAAGGAGCAGTTCCCGAGGGTTAAGCAAAACATCACCTGGCTCAAATTACAAGCAGTAACACCTGGCTTAATTTACAAACAGCAACACTTTGTGGGAAAGAACTCAGCCAAGGTCAGCCATGCTGAGGCTCTCTGACCCTGAAGGCCTCAAGGAGTGGGGATCTGTAGGAGTTTGGGGCAAAGAGGGATTTGCAGCATTTCTAAGATTTCCACACAATGATGGAAGAGTGGGACCATGATCACTAATGGCTTAGATCCTTCAGGAATAAATAGTACATAAACAAAGAAAACAAAATAAAGCAAGTTCAGGACCAATTGAGGAGATGTAGATTAAGGGAAAGATGAGTCTCCACATGGCTTTGCAACTGGGTACGGAAGTTAGGACTATCATACTAGGATTAAATGTTTTAGTCTTTGTTCTGTTATATATGCATACAATTTCTTCTCCACTTTTTAACTTTTACATATATGTTGCAGACTTTATAATCATACAATTCTATAGTTGATGTATAAAATTTCAAACAGAAACTGTGACTACTAAAGTAAGTATGAACCTTCCCTTCAGATGGATAAGGTGTCTTGTGAGAATTTGAGTTTGGCCCGCAGGGCTGTGCTTAGATTGCACAAGGAGAAGCAGTTGTGATAAATCCATAAATCCAAGAGGGAAAACATTTTTCAAGAGCAACTGTAAGCCTACTCATGAGTGTTAATGGACAACAGTAGTGTGAACTGAAAAAAGTTGGAGGGTTGGCCATTTGCATCAATTTCACCTTCTACAGTTTCTGCCTACAGAAGACACGAGATTTTTGTTTCCAAAGACAAAGGAGTTTATTACTATTGGAACAGCAGGTGGCATAGAGTTCACATTCCTCGCAGCGACCCTTTCTTAATTCCTGTGTGCTGACATAGGTGTGTGCTGCACACAGTGGCCTTGCATCACAGCTGAGAAATCCTGGGCTTAGGGTAGCCCAATCATGAGGAGGCTGCTAGGTGCAACTCAAGGACATTGTGTCATCATCCTGATCTGGAATGAAGTCCATTTTCTTCCGCAGGAGGAAACAGCTGTTATATGACTTTGCAGTGATAGTCCAGAACTGATAGAAAAATCTGCACAAGTGTCATGGTAAATTGTCTTTCATAAACTCATGTAAGGTTGTACATCCCTTCTACTCATGTTATTTCTTTTTCCTTACCAAACTCTGACATCATCTTTTAAACTCTAGCTAAGACAATAAAATGCAAACGAGAGATGAAACAAAATGGCGATAAAATTGCTTATGACAATTAAAATTGCTATTTCTTCATCATATTGTTATGTTCTAAGACTATTCTCAAGGGTCATCTGAAGACATTAGAGCTATTACAAGTCCATTAAAGTGAACTATTGGTATCTAGGTAGATAAAAACTAGATAATAGCTGAATAGATAGATAGTATATAAATATATAAAAACTACCAGCTCTCCTGTGTGTCAGGAATAATTTGTGAAAGCATTTTCCTAAAAATATTTACAACCAAGAGTAAGTCAACAACAAAGTATCTTGGAATTAATTTAAGAAGCTAAACTGTATGAAAAATATTTTTATTAGTGGATGTGCACAAAGAATTCAATGAAGAGAATGTTAAAGCGTTGTTTATCAAAATTTCGAGTGCACAAAAAAAGCTCACAGCGGTGACAAACAAAACTAGGTGTGGGGAACAAAAGCAGACATCTAGGAAGAGGAGAAACCAGGACTGCAGGTGAGACAGACATAAGCACACCGAGAATAGTGCAGAACCCTTTACTGTCTGCTGTCCTTTCTTTTGAAGTCCACTTATTCTATTATAAATCTAAAAAAGTGTGCATTTCTATCATCATGAAGATTAATGAAAAATTGTAATGTAATTCAGAAGCAGAATATTAATTTTTAAAGTAATATTATGAACTCGTTATTTTTAGAGTTTGAAATCCTACTGGGCTGTGTATTTTTGTTGACCAGCATCCACCTCTCTCTTCATTTTGGCAACAAAAATGCTACTTTCTTTTAGGGCATGACCTCTGTTTTGCTCTTACGGCAGGTTTTTTGGTGCATTGACTTCTTCTGTGTCAGAAGTTTGCCTGAAAGTTTGGAAAAGGCAGGCAGTGGAGTGGGGGGTGTTAGCTAACCAGAGATTTATAACTCCTGTAGCACTGTGTTTGCATCTATCAGATGTGATGAAATGTGGAAGAGTCTGTTACTAGGACCACTCACAGCCAAGTTTGTTTCCCCCGGGGCTGCTGGTGTTCATAAAGGTGTGAGACTAGAGCTCACTGCACTATGGTCGCGATAGTGGAGCAAATAGAAGGACAGAAGACAAACATTTGTACTCCGTGGTGACGAGCTCAAAAAAAATGTTGCTGAGATTTTCTAGGTTTTAATTCAGTAACGTTTTTAACCAATCTATTAGGTGCTTCATTATAGTCAGACATAGCCCTAAATGAATCTACCAGGTATTTAAAAAGGATCAGAGTAACACACTTATGAGAAAGGAGTGGGAGAATTTTATATACTTATATACAAACATGAAGCCATGGCGCACAATGACAGTGATTTTTAAAAGCTTTATGTTCTATTTATATGATATAGCTTCTCACTTGATATGGGCAGTGATTTGTGTACAGATCCACTTAATGATATTTAAAACACTTCATTTGAAGAAGTAATGTGTAATAAATTATATTCAAGATGAATACACATTCATACTTAGTAATTTTGGACAAAAGCCTTGATCATCTGTAGAAGAAAAATACAAATGTATGGAAATGGAAAAAAACTTAGCTCGACTACTGAGTTACAGAAACGATGACACAAGGACATGAAAATCTTTTCCCCTGGAATAGCTATGTTTCAGATGGCTTCCTTTCAGACCTCTACACGTGACAACTCTTTTGCAGCTTGTGGGACCTTTATGTCTATGTGGTCAGCCTCTGGAAAATGGAATCTCTTGATCTCCTGTTTATAATTTCATATGATGAATATTTTGTCACTGCTGCAATCTTCATTTCCTGTGATATAAATTTTGCCCATGAAGAGCTTATATTTTACTGAAAAAGACAAATAATAACTATGTAATATTACATCAGGTAATCAATTACTATAGAGATATACATCATTTTGGATGTTATGTAAGAGCAGAACGGTCAGGACATGATCCTGAGGAATGCAGGGTAAGCACGGATTTCAGTGCCCCAGTAAGTGATCTGTGTGACATCCTGGGAAAGAACTGATGGAGCACTACCAGAGTAGGAAGATGACATCCTGGAGGCAGTGCTTGCTTGCTCTTTTGGAGGAAGGGCAAGAAACCTGCTACCTGGAACACAGGAAGTGACAGAACATGAGCTTGGCACATGAGGCATTCTGTGTAAAAGAAACATGGATTTTGATTCTGGAAAGTTGTATCTAAGCATTGGGGCAGTGAACCTTAAAGGCTGAAGGTCACAAGAGTCACAACAAGCAACTATATCATTCCTGATAGTAGCACACGATATGAAGTATGTATTATGTGACCGTGTTCTAAGCAACTGAATCTGAGTTGGAGCAAGGCTTTGGATCTGACTAGTATTAAAATAAAAGTAAACAGGGGACAGGCATGCATGTTAAGTGACACAAAAGAGTGTTTGTCAAATTCAGATGGTAGGAATGGTAGAGGAATACAGTGAATGGGTGGTGTCTGGAGTCTGTCGTCAATAAACTACAAACTTAGGATGGAACGGGAAAGAGGTGGGAATCTGAAAGTGACAGATACACAGACAGGAAAGGACAGAAAGAAGCTGTATCTTTCAAAAAAATTGATAGCTACACCGACAAATTAACAGTGCGTGGACTTTATTGTGATGCCGATTCAAATAAACTTCAAAATGTGCCACAAACGAACAGAGAAATGTGAATACTCATGGACTCCTTGAAAAGGAGAACTGGGGTTAGCATTATTTACGTGGGGCTGCTTTTACGCAGGCGCTGTCTTGGAGAGCTGCGTGCTGAGTGTTGGCAGGCATGATGTTATCATGGCTTGCCGTCACTCCGGAATAATCCTGAAGAGGAGCAGCGGAGGTGGACATGGAGCAGCCTGAGCGGGCCTGGCTAGGTGAGCTAGCAGTGGGCATGCAGGGCTTTAATATACTATTATTTTTGAATTTTTATATATCTGAAAATTTTCATACTGAAACTCTAAATTAAAAAAGTAGCCATAAGAGAAATGCAAATCAAAATATGGCTAAGATACCATCTAACTCAAGAGACTGGCGTATATGAAGAACACAAACAACAATCAGTGCTGGCGAGGCTGTGGGGAGAAAGGAACCCTCCTGCACTGCTGGTGGGAATGTAAGCAGTATGGAAGTTTCTCAATAGACTGGAATTAAATATCCCCGATGATCCAGAGATACCTCCTCTGGGAATATTCCCCAAAGAGTTAAAAACAACACATAACTGAGATACATGTATACCCATGTTCATAGCAGCACAACTAACAGTAGCCAAAATGTGGAAGATACCAAAATACCCATCAACAGACCGAAGGATACACAAATTGTGGTATTTATGCACAATGGAATACTACTCATCTGTAAAGACAGCTAGTTTGGAGGCTTGTGTAGTTGTCTCAAGACAACTTGAGACCATCATGCTCAGTGAGGTGACTCAGAGCAGAAGGTTAAATATCGAATGGTTTCTCTGACATGAGAGACCCATCACAATTACTTCATGGAACTCAATGTGGGAAATAATGGGAAATGGAGCAGGGAGGAGAGGAGGGTCAAAGGGGAGAGGGGAAGGATGTATAACTTTGTCATGACATGAATGTGCACAAAATGCTCAAGATCACTGTAAACTCTAACTTTTGTGCTTATACGTATCAATAAAAGGGGAGAAAAATTCTTTTAAAAAGAAGCAATTCTTCTTTCTCCTCTATCTCCTTATCTTGTTCCCCTATCTTTTCCTTTCTTTCTGCTTCTGCCTGAAATGGAGGCTGGGAAAGATTAACGAATTTTCCTAAGATTCACTAATTTCCAGCTAGCCAGGAGCTGGATATCATTAATTTCATATCGCTGCAAGAGATACCCTGTGCGTACCTGTGTGTGTCCTCGTGTATGTACCATGTAGAAAGGAAACACTCTTTTCATTGGACTCTCAAAAGAATGCAGAATCTGACATGAATGCAAAACTCTAGAAATCATGCAAATCCTACATGAAGTGATTAACCTTATGTTGAGATAATTTTACTTCACTGTAAATGACAGTGTGTGTGCCATTTTCTGCTTTTATTCTTGAGCAAATTGCAACTTGAAAAATAGTGGAAGTTTTATCTCTGAACATTTTTATCATGAAGAGAATAAACTTTGTGTTGAATTCTGTTTTTTTTAAGCAAAAACCTCACCTGCAAATAATAAGGATACAGAGCTGCCAAAATGTTTTTCTCAGAAAATTTACTGTTTATAGATTGGTATACATCTCTTCAGAATTTCCTATAGATTTCCGTTTCTGCATATTTGCAAATATATATGCTTTTTATAATATTTATATTGGAAAATTGTATACATTTTTCTGGTGGCTTGGTGCTTCCTTTTTATAGTAACTGTCAGTATATAATTTTCTTGCCAGTTTATACAGATTACTTTATTCCCTTTATCCATTTTATTTTAATAATCATTATGACTATGGCATAAATTACTCATTCTCACCCTAATAGATACTTGTTTCTAGTATTAGTACTACGAACACTGTTGTGGACCACATCCTTGTACATGACGATTCCTTGACATGTGAAAGTGCCTCTGCTGGATAAATACCTATTTTGGGGGGATGTGTTTCCAAAACTGGAATTACTGGACCAATAGCTTTGTTTAAAATTGTGTTTGGTTCTACTAAATTGGTGTCCAAAAAGCTAGACAGATTATTTTTTCACCAGAAACCTATTTCTTCATATTCATTGTCAAAAGTTACATTAGCCCATTAATTCAATTATGTTTTATATATAAAATATTTTTATATAATGTTTTTGTTAATATTAGTCAGTTTTAGGGTTATTTATTGATATATGTACTATTTCTATTTTTTCACATTTTACTCCCCATTCTCCTCATACTAAAAACATTTTTCTTGACATACTTTATGCAAAAATTATTATCAATACATTAATTTTATGTATCTCCTTTAGTACTTTGGTTACCCTTAACTTAAATTCTCATATCCTTTGACCTGCAAAATTTTAATATTTTTTGCAAATTTTTGGTGGAGATTTATGACCTATAGTGTAATTTCTCACTAAGAAAGTTCTCTGTACTTCTCCACACATTGATATTTAGAAATATGTAGTTGTTTGCTTTTATTAGTAATATAGGTGTATTTTACATATTTGACCCATAAACAATTTGTAATTTAATTTTTAAATAAGAAGTGAGGTAGAGGTTTTTTTCAAGCTTGATTAATAATTCTGTGTGACAAGTTATTAAACAAATCATCTTTCTGTTATTGATATGAATTATCAATTTCAATGTAAACTATATTTTTTAGTTATTTTTAGTTACTATATTTCTTAGCTACTTATTATTATTGTTGGAACAGAATATCTGACATCTGCAACTTAAGTGAGAAAAGATTTATTTTAGCTCACAGTTTCAGAAAAACTCACACAGTTTATTCATGAGTGACTGGCAATAGTGAAAACACATGTCAGAGATCTGCTGGGAGAAAAGCTCTTCATGGCATGGAAGAAAGCCAAGTGAAGGAAGAAAGACAGAGCTGCTCTTCCAGATCCAGCCCGGTGAGGTACTCTCTCAAGGGCAAGCCCCAGTGCTCCACATCTTCCAACCAAGCCCCATCATTCAACAGCACTTGATTCCATACATATCTCACTGCATCCAAATACATGAGTTCTTTTAGAGGACATTCCAGATCTAAACCATAACATCATCCCTTTTTAAGGTTTAAAGATGTTGGCTACAAAATCCTTAAAATGTTGTGAGCCTGCCAAAACTGATATATAGATTCAATGCAATTTCTATCAAAATACAGACAAATTTCTTCAAAGAACTTGAAACAATAATTCTTAAATACATACGGAGCCAAAAGAGACCAAGAATAGCCAAAGCAATCCTGAGCAACAAGACCAAAGCAGGAGGCATTACAGTTCCAGACATCAGGCTGTACTATAAAGCCATAGTTGTAAAAACAATTTGGTACTGGCACAAAAACAGACAGATACACCAGTAGAAGAGAATTGAAAACGCAGAGAAAAACCCGAATACCCTCAATCACTTAATTTTCAATAAAGGAGCCAAATGCATACAATGGAAAAAGGACAGCCTGTTCAATAAATGGTGCTGGGAAAACTGGACGGCCACATGCAGAAGAATGAATCTAGTCACACACCTGTCACATGCACCAAAATCAAATCTAAGTGGATCAAAGACCTAGACATTAAAAGTGAAACACTGAACTTCCTAGAAGACAAATTAGGCAAATATCTAAAAGTCATAGGGGTAGGCAAAGACTTCCTTGATAAGACACCAAGAGCAAAAGAAATCATCCCCATTATTAACAAATGGGATCTTGTCAAATTAAAAAGCTTCTGCACAGCCAAAGTAAACTATCAACATTGTAAAAAGAGAACCAACAGACTGGGAAAAAATATTCACCACCAACACCTTAGATAGGAAGCTCATAACCAGAATATACAGAAAACTGAAGAAACTAAGCCCACCAAATTAAAGGATCCTACTGAAAAGTGGACAAATGAAATGAAGAAGCAGTTCACTCAAGAAGTACAAGTGGCCAATAGATACATGAAAGGATGTTCAACATCCCTAGCCATAAGAGAGATGCAAATCAAAACAATGCGAAGATACTGTTGTGGTTAGGATCTGGAATGTCCCCCAAAGTCTCATATATTTTAGTGGAACCATGTGATGTTGGTGGACTGGGGTCTGGTCTGGAGGGTTGAATTACAGTTAAGTTAGGATTAATGGGGTGTAGTGGCCACACCTGGGTGCAGGAGGGACTGGTTACTGGACAGAGACCTGAAAGTATACATAAGCTGCACCTGCCTTCCTGGAGGGCGGGGACTAGTCTCAACTAGCCTCAGCTTGTCTTCCTGTTTGTTGGGGAAGCTGCCTCCACCTCTCTCTCTGCCATGTACTTCGATTGTTGCCGGCCACCCCTGAATGGACTGTGACCTTCGAGACTGTGAGCTAAAATAAACCTTTCCTTTCCTAAGTTTGTGGGTGTCGGGTATTGAGTCACAGCAACGAAGAAGTGACTAAGACAGATACCATCTCACTCCAGAGAGAATGGCCTACATCAACAACTCAAATAGCAATCTGTGCTGGCGAGGCTGCGGGGAGAAAGGAACCCTCCTGCACTGCTGGTGGGAATGTAAATTCATACAACCACTTTGGAAAGCAGTGTGGAGGTTTCTCAAAAGTTTGGAAATAAACATCCCCTTTGATCCAGCAATATCTCTCCTGGGAATATTCCCAAAAGAGTTCAAAACAACACATAACATAGTTACATGTATACCCATGTTCATAGCAGCACAGCTAACAGTAGCTAAAATGTGGAAAACACCAAAATACCCATCAACCGACCAATGGATACACAAACTGTGGTATTTATACACAATGGAATACTATGCATCTATAAAGTCCAACAGCATGGAGGCTTTTGCAGGCAAATGGAAGAAACTTGAGAACATCATGCTTAGCGAAGTGAGTCAGAAGCAGAAGGTGAAATATCGAGTGATCTCCCTGATATGAGAGACCCAGATCAGAACTATCTCACGCAACTTAAAGTGAAAAACAAAGGGGACCCGGCGGGGGTTGCCAGGAAGCAAGAAGGGGTGGGTAGGGGGAGGACTGAAAGGAGAGTGGGGAAGGCCTTGTCACCTTGACAAGACATGTATGTGCACAAAATGCTCAACCTCAGTGTAAACCTTAAATTTATCACTTATACATATCAATAAAATGGTGGAAAAATATAGGAAAGGTTTATCTTAGATCACTGTTTCAGAGAGTCTCACACAGTCCATTCTTGGGAAGCAGGCAAGGCTGGAAGCACGTGACGCGAGTCTAGTTGGAGAAAAGCTCTTCACAACGTGGCAGACTGAGAGCCAAGTGAGGGAGGAGCAAGTTGATGTCTGAAGACAAAGTGAAAGGAAAGCCAAGGCTTTTCCAGGAAAAGCTGTAACGGAGTGTTTTCTTTCTTCCTTTTTTTTTTTCAGTTAGAGCTGCCAGTTGGGCCATCCACACGTAGGGTAGGAATTCCCCCCCCCCCCCCCCGCCCCCCGTCTCCTGGCACACAAGTCAATCACATATACCAGAAAGCTCTGGACCAGTTGTTCCTTAATTCCAACAATTTGACATAATTTCTTCAGATCAAGCCCCAGGCATCGATGTCTTCCAGTCAGGGTCCCCCTCCCAACAGCACACAGTTCCCTAGGTATCCCGCCACATCCAAGTATCTGAGGCTGCAGGGGCGTATCTCATATCCAAACCATAACATTGTGTTTTCATGAAAAAAATTCCTAAAAATTATTTTTGATAATAACATGGTATTTTTTAAATTACGGGAACCTATCATGTATTCTGATATATCTGATTGATGTCAGGTGTCTTTGTGTGATGTAAATAGAAATTTCATGAATTTAGGAGTAATTTTCATAAGATTAGATTATTCATTTGCATGCACACTTTTTCTAAACTTCAGAATCAAAAACCGTGCTATACTAGAGTTTCACTGAATTTCTAGAGTAAAATAATTTTAAAATTACTTCATGGTAAAAGTAAAATGTGTCTATGTAGGGCTTTTTTTGTCTTTCAGTCAAAACTGATAGTTTTGTCTTCATAGCTGCTATGTTCATGTTCTGAGGCAAGGAGGCGCATTGTCTGAGGTATCTTTTCATAGTACAAAACAGAGAACATATTATAAACCATTAGAATCATATCAGAAATCTCTCGGGACCTTAAAATAATTTTAGATCAAAGATGAAAAAATGATTGCCAATAAGGTTCTTATTTACAATGACTTCAAACAAGATTACATCAAAATTTTTATGCTCATAATGACACTACATAAGTTATTTAACTTTGAAGATTGGTAAGAAATTTATTGGTAAATAGAAAGATTCAAATGTTTCCCCAGCCTTTCCCATATAAACTGCACTTCAGGGGAACCAAATATTACATAAAAATGTTTTCTATTATAGAAGCATTTCAGGTAATAACCAAAGAATTAGAGTCATTTAAAAATTTCTAATTAGAGCCTGGAGGAGAAGCATATCCGAGTGCTTGCCTAGGAAGGACAAGGCCCTGAGTTAGATTCCCCTGTATCACATAAGCTGGACATGCTGGCACAAATCTGTAATCCCAGCACTCTGGAAGCTGAGGCAGGAGGATTGCCTCAAGGTCAGATTGAGCTATATAGTGTATTCAGGACCAACCTGGATTGCAGAGCAAGACCTTGTCTCAAAAAAAATCTGATTAATGAATTTATATGGGTAGCTATTATCAGTGGTAGCCAATATGACATAAAGAAAGACATTATGCCTATAAAAGTCTATAATATCATTTATCAAGTACTTTTGTGTTGAATAAATCTGGTCAAGCAACTAAATCAAGCTACCAATTTCCAGGAAACTCAGGGGACAAACGAACACGTTAATCAATAAAACAGAAATACAGCTAACAACTTAAAGACTATAAGAAACTCTTTGGGACAAACAACTCATCCTAGAGCATGCGACTCGAGAGGCTTATTAAACAACTAAATTCCCACTTTGTTTCCTGATTCCAGTAAACTGATGATTCTACAATAAATGGATACATATGAATTTATTATATGTATAATATAAAGAAATTATTGTTATTTTAATGTCATAATAAAACTGAGGTTATACTTTAACTGCATTCTAGAGGAATAACTTTATTTCATCTTGCAGCTCAATACTATAATCTTTAGCCATCCTTATGTTGCTTTTAAGTCCATTTTTTGGTTTGTTTATTTAAAAACCATTGTTTACATTTCCATAGTCTTCTTTCCTGAAAACCATTGATGTTTGGTGGTTGTAATAACTTTTAAAAGTTTATTTATGATGTTTCCCCCACAATTATTATTTTATTAGTGTACATCTGTAGTATATAATTACATTCAATGTGGGAGAACTCGTGCCTGGGAACCTACCATATCTTAACAATTTTTGCTTCCCCTTTCCGCTCCTCTTTCCCATTATTCTCTTCCCACCTCCACAAAGTCTACAGCCAAATTCTTATCTTTCTTTTGTTCTTTTAATTTTCTATAATTGGAGGCCTCTCACGGAAGAGAAGCCATACAATAGTTAAACTTCTATGTCTGATTTATTTCACTTAGCATAATGATCTCAAAGTGTAGCCATTTTCAAACAAATGACTTAAGCGTACCCTTCTTTGTGGCAGAGTTGTACTCCATTGTGTAGGTCTACCATACTTGTCTGCACCCATTCGTCTATCCATGGACCAACAGGCTGTTTCCAAGATACAGCTACTATGAGTTGTGTTTCTATAAATATTGCAATGAATGTAGTGCAGTATAATGTCTAACTTTCTTCTTTGAAAGGTAATCAGAAAAGATGATGACTTTTCAAATCAAATTTCTACTTTTAGTATTTAAAAGTTACCTTCATATTGATTCCCACTCAGGTGGTGCTAGTTGGTAGTCTCTTCACCAATTTGAAGAGGTTCCTTCCCTTGTGGTTTTTGAGTTCTTTTCTGTTTGTTTATTTTGTTCTTTGAGTTCTTGGTGATAGCCATTCTCACTGGAGTAGGATGGAATCTTTGTTGTTTTGATTTGCATTTCTCTAATGGACAAAAATACTAAACATTTATATGTACTTTTTGGCCCTTTGCACGTCTTCATTTGAGAAATGTCTATTTTTAAAAACTGTTTAGTTTGGGACTGGGTCTTTTATTTTGGGGAGTCTAGATTTTTGAGTTCTTTATTCTATATAGTCTTCCTCTGTCCCAGGAATAGCTGGCTAAAATATCTTCCCTTTCTCTCAGCTGAAGGACATTGTTTTTGTTTTTGAGACAAAGTCTTGCCCTGTAGTCCTGACTGGTCCTGAACTCACAGTGTAGCCCAGGTTGGCCTTGAACACATGGCAATCCTCCTGCCTCAGCATCCTGAGTGTTGAGATCACTGGTGTGCACCATGCCTAGCTTTTGTGGTACTGGAGAATTGGACTCAGGGCCTTGTGCTGGTAGGCAAGAGCTCTAACTGCTGTGCCCCAAAACAAAATCATTAAAGAATTGTGATTATGGTAGGGCAAGGTAGAAAATAGAACAAAAAGGTCATCAGGAAAGGCTTTCTGCACTCTTAGTTCTTATAGGATTGTATTTTAAAATCAGCGCAGACTATCAGTAATAACTGTGGCTTATAAAGACCACCGTGGTAAGTGAATTTCAAGAAGCTGTACCTTAAGAAAATAGGCTTTGGAGATAGAAGCTTTGTATGATGGCTGGCTTCATTACCTTTTCTAGGTATTTTTCTCACAAAAAAAATTAGACACCACATTACAGTACACTCATATTATTGTAGAGAGAGGTTGTTGCATCTAAAGTAATCATATAGCTAAAATTTATAGAGTGCTTCCAAGCTTTATGTAGAAGAATCTTTAGTCTGAGGCTTCAGTTTTAATCCTCAAGACCTGTTTTTGAAGATAAATGCTAGGTATTTGCGTTTCATGTAGATAACTCCTCCATTTGAATTTACACTGCAACAGCTTTAAATAAATTTTGAAAATGGCATTTCCACATTTAGAGAATTAAATCACTTCTGTTACCATTAAATACTGATATGTGTCATAAATTTTTAATGCAAGATTTAAATGTATTACTGGTTTAGATTTTTTTCCATAAATGGCTGTATTACTAATCTTTCTTGCCCTGACAACTGTTGGGTTTTCCTAGTTCTTTTACCAAATAATAGTTTTTAGGACTTTCCTTTGGCTCTGAGTCATAAAAGATCTCCAAGATATGTTAATTAGTGACTTCCAATGGAAATAGAGAAGGAGGTTGTGGGGGAGTGATTGATATTTACATCCTGTGGTAGTCGAGTTCAATTATACCATTGAAACCAAGAACAATGAGTGCTTTAAAGACCGACTTTTCATATTCTTAAATGTTCTCTGTCTACTTATTCTTGAGAATTGTAGGTTGCTTGCAGCCTCTGGGGGAAAAGTCCTTTGTGTATCAAGGTAGGTGAGAAATCAACATTTTGGGTCTATTATTTGTGATGATACCTTGTCACCTGCAGTTACCACTATGGCACTTAAACAGTATTTCTCTAACTTCTGTTTATTGTGTTACTATAGAAACACATATTCACATAAAAATACCTCTTTTGATTTAAAAACTAGCCTATCTCATTTTTTTCACATTTAAGAAGTTTCCTCAAGTCACATACATGGGGTTCTCTGGAACAAGTGTCATAACATAGAATGCAGTACAAAATATGTTTTTCTAAGGACATATTTGTTATATAAACCTCGTGCGTTAACATTCCCTCACTTTCAAAATAGCAATGACTTATGTTATTTTCTACAATTACTGTGTAAAATGGCATAATGAATAAAACTTTTCAAGTCACCATCTTCCAATAAAAACAAGTGTAGGTTCCCACCTACCTTCGGCATTGTTACATGGTTTTACTTAAGGCCCAAATCAATACAGAAAGTAAGAAATAGTGCTTTGTTCTGTAAGGCATCAGGATCCAAGGCAGTCCCTGGGTTGGTATCTGTTCTATAGCAAGAACATTATCATAGGTGTTAAGGAGCGATAAGAAGGACAGTGCTGGGCTGTGGCTTTCTGAAATCGGTGTGGTCAGGTGGGGCTCAGATAGCAACCTTACGTCCAGGAGGAGATTTTTACTGTTGGTTTAAACTTGGTGTTTGCAACTGACTACATAAGTGAGCATGAATGGGGGAAAGTTTGCCCGTTAAGAAGATACCATATTCTAAACTGCTAACCCAGAGAAGAAACACCTTTCTCTGAAAAAGAAAAAAAAATCTTATTTCCCCCATATCAGTTCTATTCTTTTTCCTGTGGCTAAAGTGAATTTTAGTCTTAAGTTCTGCTTCTACCAAGTAGAACCTAGTCTCACAAATACAGGGTGAACTGAATCAGTATGCTGTCATTCTCATCTTCTTTCCCTCGACGTTTAATTTTCATTTGGCTTCCATTGCATCCTAACAGAATAGGCCTAAAATTTATTATTAATCTGTTTGATTAGAAAAAGTGATTACCATCTGGAAGGTGCTTCCTATCTATCTTTTTGAGGTTATTCACTCAGCAGGCAGCTAGCAGAGGCGTATTTGTGGCACAATGGGTTGATTTGTCTGAAATTCCCGTTTGGTATGTAGCCCTACATTGGGAGGCAATTTTTCCCTTTGTCCTTTCTAAAACAGTAGATTTGATTACAATGCCAGTAGGTGACAGATTTTCATGAGGTTGAAAATTTGGGATATATAATATACTCTGAAATCATTGAATGGTGCAGTTTTCCTCAAAGCTAAAACATTTGATTCTTATGCACACTTCTCTGAACTCTTGTTCACATTTTTGAGTATTTCTGTGGAGGAATGTTTTCCCTGGAGATGCCAAGAACTTCATTGAGTTGAAAAGGGAGGTTACTGCTTGACAGTTTTGGGCTCCAAATTCTGTTTAACCAAAGGTAAAAGGTCAAGATGGCAGCCTAGTAACAGAATAGCACAATGTTTCCTCATGGACACGCTTAAAAAGTTGAGAATATAGTCAACAACCAGCTGTTCAATATAGGTAGGATATGGAGGAGGGTTCTAACAATTGAAAGGAGACCAGGGGAAGGCCAGAAACCCTGAAGGGACTTTGGAAATGGAGGGAAAAACATCAGTGCAGGAACTGGGAACTACTGGCATCTGCAAATGCAGGAAAGTCCGGCTAGACCCCTGAACCTCTGACTGAGCTAGAAGGGGAAGGAGCAAGATATGAAGGAACATTTTAATAGAGAAGTGGAAAATTTGAAAAGAAATCTAACTGAAATTTATCCTATGAAAAATACATTTGAAAGCAAGGAAACTTGGCTCAAACATTGTGAGGACAGAATTTCAGGCCTTGAACACAAGGCTGAGGAAACAAATGCTATGATTAGGCATGACTCCAAAACTAGAAATGAGCAAAGTAGCTGGTTACAAGAGCTGACGAATGATTCAAAGAGAGCCCATCTCAGAATTATGGGTGGAGGAGAATGAGCAGAAGACAGCACTGAAGGGATAAAGAATTGAGTCACCAAAATATTGCAAGAAAATTTCCCGAATCTAGAAAAAGAAATTAGTTTTCAGGTACAAGAAGCTTATAGAACACCAAATAAACTTAACCAGCAATGAGACTCACAACATATTATAATCAAAACCTCAGAAATACAATATAAAGAGAGAATATTGAAAAAACAGTAAGAGAAAAACAGACATTATTCTACCAAGGCAAACTTATTTGAATTACCATAGATTTCTCAATGGAAACTTTAAAGGCCAGGGGGAGCAAGAGCTGGAGAAAAATCTTTTAAGCTTTAAAAGATAGCAAGTATCAACCCAGGTTGTTGGATCCAACAAATTTATCCCTAAAAATTGAAGGAAAAGTAAAAAAATTTTTATGACCAAGAATCCCTAAGGAAATCTGTGATCACAAGCCTACCATTGCAGAAAGTACTTGAAGGAATCTTTGAGAGAGGCAGAGAGACAAACAGCCCCCAAAAAACATAAAGGAAAAGAAACTTATAAAGAGAAAAATCTAACAAAAAGTAGATTGGTATTTGGATCATTTGATTGGTATCCTTCTAAAACAGTATCAGCTGTCTCATGAAATCTGAGAAATTCCCCACATAATTATTAATTGTGATGGTATATTAGTTTGCAAAACATAATAATTACATTGAATCTGTGGAATTGGTATAAAATCTTTTAAAAATATGTATGCATGAAGTTATGGGTGGTTAGGTAAATAACATGATAAACCAAATCTGACAAAATGTTAGTTATTAGTGAAGTGTGATTAAATTATTTATTTATTTAAAAAACCTGAAGTAACTAAGCATGCCACTATATCTATTACTTAAAAGTGCAATGCCATATACTTATGTGATATAGATTTAATTTCATTTAATATAGCAATTAGATATAGACTTAAGTTTGTTTCACGTAGCAATTCACCTAATTGATTTTGAATGCAAGTGCATCCTAAGAGAACTGATTTATGTAATGGTAACCTGTCTTTTGAAAGTACAAACACTTACCTTTCAGTCATCAGCTAAGAAATATGAAATTAAACCTTTCCATTTGTCTTTCTCACATTTTCTAGCCTTATGAATTTAATTATTATTGTTCTTTTCTTATGTGGAAGGGTAGAATCTCACCAAAGGTATGGTAAGATACAGAAAAAAGAACTTTTGGCAAATCACCCCATTAAAGAATCTGCTGGAGGCTGGAGGAATGGCTCAGCGGTTAAAGCGCTTGAGCAAGCACTAAGCCAAGCACTAAGTACCCGAGTTCGATTCCCCAGCACCACATAAGCTGGGCGTGGTGGCGCACGCCTTTAATCCCAGCACTTAGGAGGCTGAGACAGGAGGATTGCCATGAGTGCAAGGCCAGCCTGGGCTCTGAAGTGAATTCAGGACCAGCCTGGACCACAGAGCGAGACCCTGTCTCAAAAAAAAAAAAAAAAAATCTGCTGGATTGTGAGAAGAGTCATCAAACTATGGCCACTGCACCCCATTCTAGGGGTGGTTAGCTGAGCGAAAGAGTGGGGATTTGAGTGGTGAAGTGACTCAGACACAGAAGAATAAACGTGTTAAAAACTGCGTGGTTTCTCTGACTTGGGAACCCCAGAACATTGGCATTCTATAGAACTAAATGGTGGTAATAATGGGGGGGGGGCATGTGAAGGCCAAAAATGGGGAGAAGACATGTTCATAATATTTGTGTGATATACATGTGCACAAAATACTCAAGTTCATTGTAAACATTATGTATCAATCACACACACACACACACACACACACACACACATTTAAAAAAATGTATAAGTACTCAGGGTTGTTGTTGTTGACTAAGGTGACTTAGCTTGAATCGTAAATGAAAACCAGTTTGCTTCTGCACAGTGAAGTCAGAAGAGAGTAAAGATAGACCTCAGGAGAGATCACTGGTACATCCATGTCCATTAAATGGAATTAAAAAGCAATAAGTAGTATAGAGGTAAGACTTCTGAGTACTGGTTGCTTAGAAGAGAGGTTGGAAGCCAAAAATTTAGGGCAAGGCATTCTGGCTACATTATATGTTTTGGTTGGAAAAAATAACAGAATGAGTAGATGGGATTATTGATAAGATACGGAGACCATAAATACCAAGATAGCCTTATAACTCACTGTAAGTATAAACAGAGCATTTCTACATTTTTTCTTATCGCCATGTGTGTAAACACACATGCATTTCTTTCTTTTGTTTCTTCTCATATTATTTTCTGTTTGTTCATAATTTAAACATTATTGATGCAGGACTATGTTTAAAAAGAGAAGGGGAATGATTACTCCCTAGAAATCTTAGAGCAGATAAGTAACTGATATCTTTGTGAAGGGAATAAGTGTGTCCCGTGAGCAAGGCAAAAATATGAGGTGCTTATGTAATCATGCATGTTGATAGGTGCATCCAAATATGTTTTGTATGTTTTAAATAGGGAGACCTCAGTAGAATTGTTTTGTCTGCCAAGTGCCTTTCTTCTTCTGGATTATTCTTTGTGAGTTTTGGTACGCTACAGTGCTATTGCTTGTTGCCAATGGCGATAAGCCCTGTATATTCATATTTTCATCTTCCCTTCTGTTTGGAAAGTGGCTTAGTGATCCCAAAAGGGAAGGGGACATCTTCTATTTGCTAGTGATGGTGAAGGTAGAAGTGACGGTAGTGATAGCAAAGATGGAGAGATGACAGTAGACAGTAGAAATGGTCACATGGTAGCGAAGACAGCAGTTGGGGCTGTGGTGTTGCATGTGGGTCAATTTTCCAGAGACAATAATAGAAGTGGCACTAGGGCATACTACGTGATTAAGGTAATAGTATAACAGGAAATTATTTGATATTCACTGATCAAAACTATTGTATAGTAGACTCATGAGGCCAGTTTTGAGGTGTAATTTTGGGCCATTGTTTTCTAATTTTATTTCCTTTAAGACTGGCTCTCGTAAATCCTGGGGATTCTAGCAGCTAACTAATATCTATTTAATTCATGAATTTTCTGCCTAAACCAATGAGAGACAGCACTGGTCTCTTGCAAATAAATAACATGGGCAGTAAGACGCCTTGGTTCAAAGTCTTCCTCTGAGAGAAGAAGGCATATGGAAGAGGTTTGGCAGTTCTTTTGACAGCAAAGTTTCTCCCATTCTTCCCTGAATATATTCTTCTTTTGAGCCTCTACATTTCCTCTCTATATCTATTTTAGACCACAAAGAAACTGTCTCCAAAAACATTTCAAAGTACATTATTTATGGGTAATTTAAATTGCTTCCCTATTATAAATTGGCTTTTTCCTACCTATGATATGAAGTTTTCTTAATGTGCTGATTTTGGGGTTTCCTGTCAGGGGTCCCCCCAACGTTTTTTTTTTTTTTAACTCCTAAATGACTTATAAAATCTTAGGTTTTGGCTCATTGCGAGAGAGCAAAAGAGCAATAAGACTACTTAAATAAACTAGAAAAGGACCACTAATTAAATGCCATGTGCCTAGATATGTAGATACGGCAAAGTTTAACAAGGGTCTTAAACAGTTAGATGATTACATACTTGTTGTAGGGGGAATCAGTGAAAACTTCTCAAGATTAGAAAATACGAAATGTTTTCTGAAATTACCTTGATTGTAAAATTAACTCAAACTAGAAAGATAAGATTTTACAGAGTTACTATAAATATGTGAGATAAAGAAGTTCATCAAATTTCTATTAGAATTTATAGCAACTTGGAGAAAATAGGTCTACCAAAATACCAATTTATGTGTGAGGGTATACGTGTTAATGTTTTTCTTGTTCCAGACAAAGGTAGAACTCTTTTTAGAAAGCAAAACAAAGCAAAACAAACCACTCCCATAGCCATTTCTGTACGTAATTTAGTAGGATTCAGGAGCTCCGTGAAATCCTCCTTTGGCCCTGTCTTTGGATTCTTGGCTATCATGTTAGAAAACTCTATTGTACTCTAGTCTACATAAAGAATGTCAAATTTTCTGCCAATTAAATTTTCAATCTATATCATGAAATTATATATTTAATTGCTTATTGTATAATTTAAGACTAACTTGATCTAAACAACTTTATTTTGTTATACTGGACAATCTCAAGAATTTGGGAAAATATAATGCTTTAAAGAATCAAGGCCATTCATTATTTTAAAATAGAACGTTAATTGTTATTTGACTCAAATAAGATTTTTTTTTTTTTTGAGACAGGGTCTCACTCTGGTCCTGAACTCACTTTGGAGCCCAGGCTGGCCTTGGACTCACAGCAATCCTCCTGTCTCAGCCTCCCGAGTGCTGGGATTAAAGGTGTGTGCCACCACACCCAGTTTATGTGGTGCTGGGGAATTGAACTAGGGTACTTAGGACTTCCTAGACAAGGGCTTTAACCGCTGAGCCATTCCTCCAGCCCCTCAAGTAAGAGTTTAAATAGGGAAAGGACAAAAAAAAAAAAAAAAAAAAAAAAAAAAAAAAAAAAAAAAAAAAAAAAAAAAAAAAAAAAAAAAAAAAAAAAAAAAAAAAAAAAAAAAAAAAAAAGAAAAAGAAAAAGAAAAAAAAAGAAAAAGAAAATCTCTAGCAAAATTAGAAGTAACAAAAAACTGAATCTGGGTGGTTGTAGCTATTTCCATTAGCAGGAAGAGAAGGTGCTGGCACATAGCTGGCTATTGTTTATTCCGGTTCACCAGCAGGTAAGCCTGTGCCACTGGGTGCTCAGACCACTTGAGCTGTGAATGTTCCAAATCAGTATATGCATGAGGCAAGAGCCTGAAAGCAGTGGATATAATTTCACAAATAACAACCTGCTGGATACCTAGCTACGTACCTACCACCATCCTTCCACGTCCTATAAGAAAATATTATCTTGTAGCATAATTCTCAAATCAAATTTTCAAAGCACACTGATTTCATTTGTGAAGCAATGAAGTCACTTTTACATTTGTGCTGAAATCCACTCTCTGCACCAACAAATTGCTAATTTTGATGTCATTGTTTTTCCTAGTTACTAAACTTCTTTTTCCACCAAAGCAGATAGGAAAATTTTCAACTGAAAAGTGCCAATAAGAGAAGACTTATTTATTTATCAATCTAAAGTAATTTTAGATGAGGATACAGCTTATATAGTCCATTGATGTTTCTTGTGAATGATTTAAAAGCTTTAGGGACAGCTTCTTGGAATTACCACATACGAGACCAAATGAAAATTTTCCACATACACTGTTATTGTATAGTGCATGTTATCTGAAAATGTGACAATCAGATTATTATTCAATAAAGTGAAAATTTATTATTGTAGAATAGTATTTTATGATTAAATAAAAATAAGTACTAAATAATAATCCTACTTTAAATATTACTTATTTGAAGAAAAATATGACTGGTAAATAATTAGCTGGTTATAGATAAAATCAGAATGAAATTTACAAAATATTCATTATCAAACAATAACGTACCACATGTTAACATTAAGGCAAAGCCAGAGAGAAATGCATAGCTTCAAACTCAAGGCCTGCTGGGATGCAGTGTGTTTCACTCCAGGCTCAGATATGCTTAGTGCACATGCCTTAAAATGCCCTTCGCTAGCCTGTAGTACATATGTGCAAAGGAAAACAAAGCACTGTATGCTTGGAATTTTCTGGATTGCAAAATTCTGCCGCCATCTGGTTAGCGCAACCTATTTTCCTTCACATTAAAACCAAACCAAACCAAAGCAAGTTCCATTTTCAATCCATTCAATCTCCACTTACCACAAGTAACTGTGTGCAGAGCCTCATCAGTTGGCTGTCTTGGCTCAGTCCCAGTTGATGAGCAGGCACAGTTTCTCAGAAGCTGGTTTGGTTGGATTTTTGTGGGCTATTTTGTTTCCAGTGAAAACATGTTTTGTTTTTACAATTGCAGAGGGCAGGAGAGATCACGTTCAGCCAGAAGCAGGAAGAGGGATTACTTGAAGTTTTCAATGTTGTTTAATTTCTTTTCCCCCACCGGTTTGACTGTGTGTATTGGACCACATACAAATGTTTGCTTCCTTAAGCAAATCTATTTATGAGGACCTTTCAGATGGTTGTTAAGCAGCCATCTGGAGCTTTATCATCCACTTGTGAATGCCAGAGTCATGGAGGCACCACTTGTGTGCAAAGAAAGATGACTTATGAAAAAGGATTTGCAGTGGAGAAGTAGCTAGCAGTCCCCCATTGAGGTTACATAATGTCCTTCTATTTCTGGCGGTCGACATAATCAAAACAAAGTGGCAGGATGAAGTCCCTTGAAAGAATAAGAATATTATGTCCTTCCAATCGGCATTCTTTAAATGTTAGTGCTTTTTCAACAAAGAAAATATACCAGAGTTTCGTTTTCCTGTGTAAACCCAATGCAGTTGTCAATCTCTGTACTAAGAACCATTAAGTGCTACTAATATAATGAATCACATCAGAAATGCGTCTTAAAACAGGAACATAAAAACCGTCACCACCACCACCACCGCCACCTGCACCTAAGATTTAACGGAAAATGTTTTCAGTGGTGCCCGGTTAAAATTGAATCATTCTGAAATAGAAAAGGAATTGATGAATATGCTACTTAAATGTTAATCTTCATTGTATGTCTGTTGACGTTATGAAACAGGCATGAGCTTCATTTTAAAATCTCTCAATAAATACAGCTGGCTTAGAGATTCTGTAAATATCAGATAGAAATACAGAAGAAACTGCCATTCTCTCTACCCTATGGAGTCCGACCACACCTACAGTACAGTGTCCCACAAACTGCTGAAAATCTTGTGGCATCCTGTGATACTAATGACTTATGGGAAGAAAAGGGGGGTAGAAATAATGCCTAAGAGGAGGGAATGTTAGAGAACGGACAGCTCTAAAGCTGCATGCTGTAGGGTCACTCTGTGTTGGAGGGGTGGAAAGGATCTGAGCTAGAGGGGAAGCTGAATTGCTCGAATGTTTTCCCAAAAATCTAAGACAGCTGTATTAAATGTTAAGAGATTTGAAAAGCAAAAGCTATATTCCTTTAATTGAAAGACAAGGTCATACAATAATTACCTTTAACCCCTCAGAGGATGCCATTTTCTGATGCTATGAAAACATCATTTTACTTAATTTTTAAGAGACTTCAGTTTTATTTTCTCTATATAACCTGTCTTAAATAATTTCAGGTACTTCCTTACATACCAGAATCTATACCAACTATTTATGAAACTAGGTGAGAGTATAGGAAACAGTATTTTAAATAACATTTAAAGCAATACTGATGAAAGTTCTGGTAAAATTTAGCTCTTTACAGTTTAGTAGTATTACACAATACAAGAAGTAAAGTGATATTAAGAGGGATAAGATGACCGAATGCAGCATTATACAGAGACGGCTCTGAAAAAGATATGAACAAACTTCAAAAGACACTAGTGGATACACAACAAAGGCTGTCCCTCCCCCAACACCCATGGGTAGGAGCAAACAATTACATGGAGCTTTATGTGAACCCTCTAACAGGGGTTCTTTACCTTTGGTATGCCATATGAGTATAAATGTCTCAGTTTTTAAGTACACAGGTAAGCATGGCATATACACAGTTCTGCACGTTGTGGTTATAATTGATCCTCGAGATTATCCCCTAGCAATAGATAACCTACTGTTTAGTATGCCTGCCTAATCTAGTCAACTGTGAGGGGCTGGAATAGCTCAGCCGTTAAAGTGCTTGCCTACCAAGCTCAAGGCCCTGAGTTTGATTCCCCAGTGCCACATAAACTGGGTGTGGTGTAATCCCAGCACGGGAAAGGCTGAGGCAGGAGGATTGCCATGAGTTCAAGGCTAGCCTGGGCTACAAGGTGAGTTTAGGATCAGTCTGGACTGCAGAGCAAGACTCTGTCACATATATATATTTATGAAATGCTATTGTAAATTAAATTCCCTGCTGATGAACACTTGCCTTTTCACTTGGTATCATCAACTGTAGTTCATTAAATAATCTGAGGCAAATATCATTTCATACATTTGAAAATATTTCTGTAGAACAGATCTTTGAATTGGATATGTCGGCTCAAGTGGTATATGAGGTTTGTTTGGCTTTTTTAAACCTTTATGGAGATATGGTTTACATACAATAAACTATATACATACATATAATGAAAATGGTCGGTTTGGTAATCTTCGACATGTATGCTCAATCAAAAAGTTGCCACCACAATTAAGAATGTGAGCACACATACCCCTCGCGCTCAGCACTTCCCCGCGTCCTTGTGCGGTTTTTCCTTACTCCCCGCCCACCGCTTCCTGGCTTCAGACAACCACTCATTAGCACGCTTTATATGTGACGGCTATAGATTAGTTCATCTTTTCTAAAATTTTATATAAGTGGAATAATGCAGCATGTAGTCTTTGCCTCCTTTCATTAAGCACAATTATTTTCAGAGCTTGCCCAGTTATAATGGGATCATAAACTTGTGTCACACAGCCTAACCGTATGACGTATAGATTGAAGTCCATTATTTGAAAAGGAATATCTCATTGGATAAATTTTAATTTTGATAAATATTGCCACAATGTTCTCCATAAAAACTTACAAGGTGTAATAAAAATGCAGCTAATGTTTAAATTTGAGAAAGCTACCACCGTAAAGGCACATCAGCATTAATCTCCCTCAAAATCCCCCTCCTCACTTCCAGCACACTTATTCCATCAATCTTGACATTTTCTGAAGCAATTCTGAAAGCCCTCTTTTTTGTCGTTAGCTACACTGTCATGGTTGCCTCCTTGTCTTGAATCTGTTCAGATTCATCCTGATCATTTCGCCTTTGGGGAAGAGCCAGAGGTTGCGCAGCACCAGATCTGATCAGAGAGTGGGTGAGGATGAGGACACACTGCAATGTCTTTACCGCCCTGCCTTTTTATTGGATGACACTTAGCATTGGCATAGATACTGCATTTTTGCCCACATTTTGTAAAGATGCTCATGAAAGAGGACCTCCAGGATTGTTACAGGAAATAAGACCTCCGGAACTGCTCCATCAAGTGGTAAGAACCTTGAGTTAAGACTGTTTGAGATGAGTGATTTTGAGGGAATTGATAGTAATGCGTATTTTTTGGTAATTTAAAAAATTTAACATTCATTGAATTTTTGATCGCATTGTCTCATGTGCCGTATTGCATGTTTATGAGCAATGTATGAAAATTACTGTTTTCTCTATCTTCTGTGCTTATCTACTAGAAAAAGTGGTATTTTTGTCTGTTTTTAGTTAGCTTTTTGAAAAAACATAAGTGAGATTGAGCATCATTTCATGGTTAGAGCTATTTGCGTATCCTTTCTGGGAACTTTTCCTGTCTTTTGTTCAATGTTTTCTAGTGGGGTTTTATTGTTGTTGTAGGAAATTAGTTAAAAGTGTTAAATTAAATCTGGTTGTTTTATAAATAAAATATCATGTAATACATGAACTCTATAAAATAGTTCAAGTTTTAACACACTAAAATAATGTTTAGGAAGGAAGCCTGAAACTACTTCAGAAAATAACTGGTGAGTATAATGTGTGATTCCAAGATTCAAATCACCTTTCTCACGAAAATATTTTCAATGACAAGGGATTATCCAACATCTTAAAATGCACAGGTACAGTGAGGGCATGTAAACTAGCTGCTTTGACTTAAATGAACTCAATGTTTTAGTTATTCTTACTATGTCTATATTTGCAAAACAAAACCATATAATACAAACACTTGGTGTCAATCAATCAAAAAGGTCTTCGACAGCCAGGTTCCACCTTTAATTCCACAGAAGGTGTGCTGTTGAGCAAAAATATCATTTATGAGAATTTGTTCCATCAACATCAACAGGCAAATTTAGAAAGATTTTTGATGCTGAAACTTAAAGCTAATCATTTTCTTGGACAGCTGTTCCTAGATGAATTTTAACTAATGATGAGCTAAGTAAAAGCAATCAATTCTTCTTTTATTAAAGCAGAAACTGAACCTCCACACATTTTCTTAGAATAAACCACTGAGGTTCTTCCTTCTAAGCCAAAGTTACCACCCTTACTGCTTGTCTAAACTTCCCCACAACACCTTAAAAAAACTTGAATTTATCTCTACAAACCTTACATTATTTAAAAAAAAAAAAACTTGCTTGGGAAATACAATGATTTAATTATTTAAATTTCCAAAATAACTACTCCTTCTACTTTGACAAATCATAGTAAATTCAACAGCAATTATCATGGTTATGAAAAAGTTTTAGGAATCACATATATTTACTTACATCTCCTAAAAAATTAGAGAAAGGCCCTATAGCCATTTCACATTTTTCTTAAATTAAAGTCACTTTTTTTCAACTATACCCAAAGGTTATCTCAGCACCTTAATTATACCAAGTTATTAAACCTATAAGAAGTATATTCTTTCACTCTGTGTGTCCCCAGTATCCCACAAAACATTCATTCTTAGGCATGGTTGCACACTTGAATTGTGTAAGCAGGTGAGAAACCAGTATGACCCTGACCACACACTAATGAGTGCTTATCTGCCTTGCTCTAGGCGCAATCTAAAGTAGGGCGGAAAGCCAGCCATTAGTTCCTCATATATTGTGGCCATAAAGTGCCAGTGAAAGGCCTGGCTCCTGTGCAAAGTGCTCGGCACTTGTAGCTTAACCCGAGGCCTATATTCTAGCTGCAGACTTCTTAAGCAGAGCGGGCTTAACAGAAGACACTGAAGTGAGGACTGTGAGTAGATTTCTATAAACGTGTGAGCAGAAGAATCTGAAAGGTAGACATGGGATGATAACTGAAAGTCTCTAGAAGGTTCTTTAAACTGGGTAACTGCCCAAGAAGGGGAGTGAGGCAACAGATAGGGAGAACAAGAGGAAGGCAGGATTGTAGGCCACCACAGCGTTGGTGGTGGGGATCCTCTGTCCCCTTGAAAAGCTTGTCCTTGTCTTTAGAGTCCTGGCTTGGTCTCCTTCCCTTCCTCCCATTACCCAGTGCCTCTTCCTAGCATGTTCACTGTGTAGGAACTTTCTTTTTGCTTCTTTTCCCAGGCCACTCACCCAGAGGAGTTCATCTTTTCTTTTTCTTTTTATTTTTTTCCTAGAATTTTCATCCAAATTTTTGACTTTAGCTACTAATTCCAAGTATTGAGTTTAACTTCTGTAGTCCTATCTCTTTAGATAATTTCACTTGAGTATTCAGCTCTTCCTTGGACATTAAAAAAGGAAAAAAAAAAACACTTTCAGTAGTTCTTGGTCTCACCTGACTTCATGTGTCTCCATCAGTGTGTACACTGAGGACAGGAGATGCTCAGTGAATTGGGCAGATGGAGCCTGTGTTCCTAAGTCTCAACATTCAGCAGGGGAAGTAGAGAAACTGCTGCATAGTAATCATTCTACGTATGATAGTTAAAAGAGAAAGGGGCTGACCTAGCCTATTTTGGGCATCTCAGAAGGCTTCTATAGAAGCAAATTATTTTAGACTCTCCAGTCCTTTTGTAAGAATATGTTTTTTGTTATAGTCCTTTGACAAGTGTCAATTGCCTTGGCTTTCTGATTCATTCTACAAAATGGATTTTTTTTTTTTGGCAGCCTCGAAAATTCAAACTCTCTGAATTAGCAGATTTAGTGAAAGGCTACTTAGAAGGAACTTTTGTACATTTAAAGGCTGAAAACATTTATAAAAATTAAGTCTTGTTCTGTGACTAATAACCATGAAAAACCATTCTTGTGTAATTCATTTTATCCCCATTTTATTGATGTGTGTGTGTGTGTGTGTGTGTGTGTGTGTGTGTGTGTGCAAAATTTAAGGTTTACAACCAAATTGAACATTTTGTGCACATATGTATCTTGTCAAGGTGACAAGGACATTCCCACTCTCCTTTTGTCCCTCCCCCTACCAATCCCTCCATCCCTCCCCACCCTACCCCCCTGGTTCACTCTGTTTCATTTTAAGTTCCATAAGATAGTTATGATCTGCATTTCTCATATCAGAGAGACCATCCGATGTTTCACCTTCTACTTCTGACTCACTTCACTAAGCATGATGTTCTCAAGTTTATTCCATTTGCCTGCAAAGGCCTCCACGCTGTTGGACTTTATAGATGCATAGAATTCCATTGTGTATAAGTATCACAGTTTGTGTATCCATTGGTCTGTTGATGGGTATTTTGGTGTCTTCCACATTTTAGCTACTGTTAGCTGTGCTGCTATAAACATGGGTATACATGTAACTCTGTTATGTGTTGTTTTGAACTCTTGGGAATATTCCCGGAAGCGGTGATTGTGTAATTCTTATGACAAGCCCTGCAGAAGGACATCTGGATCCTAAATGGTGTAGGCTTTATTCTTGGAGAGTTCTTAGAATTAGATGGTTATTACTAGATAATCATATTCAAAATCAAAATCATATTCAAAATCATATTTCTACAAGAAATATGACCTGCCATTTTATTAGATTAAATATCTTCAGTTTGTATGTCCATATCTTCTTTATATATGAATTATCCTCTTAGATCATTATTTAAAAAAGAGTTTTCTGAATACCTCTGTGAGAAAGTGACATTTTAAATAGGTCATAAGGACTTACTAGGCCTTAAAATAGGGAAAGATGGAGTTAAAAAGAAATATATATTAAAAAGCTTTTAAAATGAGCACTCTAAGGTAGACAGGGAGAAGACCATATGGGAAGCTGTGGTGAGTATGGATTGCTTTTGTTTAAATGAACCACACAAGGAATTCTAAGTTATTACTTGGCAGCTAGGTGGTACTTTGGCACTCTGGGAAAGTTACATGAGAAGATAGATGAGAAGATAAAGGCAAAAGTTTAAATCACCATCACCAAATTATTTTCCTTGTTATAATTACAGTCACCACTGTCAACTGCTAAAGTGCTAAAAGGCTTACATGTCATTTCCCTGACATTCATAACTGGTATCATATATGATCACATCATTTTGCAGATAAGAAGACTGAGTTTCCAAGGCATCTGAAGTTGTGTCAAGGAAGTGACCTCTCATTGAGGGCCTGAAGACTATCTTACTGCTGAGGAAAGAGGTACAGAGGAATATTCTAGACAGGATAAGGACATGTATACCTTAGACGGAACATTGACAATCTCAGAATAACACTTGATACCATGCTTCTAACTGGAAAACAAGGGCGGATTGCAGAAGGGAAGGACCACAGATAGCGAGACAAAGGAGGAGAGTTGTACAACTCAGGTAAAGGGGGATGGTAGACTGCGCTAGTGTGGTAGTGGCAGGAGGGAAGTGAGGGTTGGCCAGATCTCAGAAACATTCAGGAAGTAGATTGTGAATGGTGTGCAACAGAACACAAACATGTAGGGAGATGTTCTATAACCTGCCTTATCCAACAGGAAAAGGAGTGCTTAGGAGACACACATGGGTGTTAAGGATTTGGAAGGCAGCTGCTGTAACTGAGAAACTGCAGTGAAAAATTTAATCTTATGGTCATTCAATCAGAATGAATTTAAATAACCTCTATGACTCTGGATAATCTATTTGACAGTGCAGGGTTATATAATTTTAGTTTACTCTTCTTTTACATATCTTTTATTTAATTACTAAGTCTTAAGGCAACCTCACTCTGTCTATCCAAATTCATACATCTCTGGTGACTTTGGTCTTTGCTGTATGAACACATCCTATACTTAATTTGACTTATATATCTGCTCTTGTTTTTGCACTCTTCTATTTTTCTTTGTCCTCTCTTTTTACCTTTTGAAAAACGTTGAGTCTCATTTCTCTAGGAGAGTTTTAAGGGCTGTTTTCACCTTTTTTTGTCCTGACACACAGTACCTGATACTCACTGCTTAAAGGAGGTTGTTTATTTTAACTCGGTTTCGAGATCTCCTCATGCATGGTTGGCTGCAGCCAATGCAGAAAGGGCGTGGCAGAGCAGGCTGGCAGAGGACAGCGGCTCATGGGGGCGGGGGGAGGAGCCAGGACAGGACACGCCCTTCCTTGCCACTTCAGCGACCCGCCCTTCCAAGAACACTGCCGCCCAACAACGCAGGAAATCCTCAACTGATTCGCTCACAGTTGAGTGCAGCCCTGCGTGCCACTCGCTTTCCAAAACCTGGAGACTTCTGGGTGACATTTTAGATTTAAACTCTGACCTTTCTTATTCTTAAAAATCCTTTCTTATTGTTTTTAAATTTAATAATATGACTTTCTTTGGACACGAGTAGTACGAGTCTTTGTCCCATTGTCTTCTGATGCGCCACTGATTAGCCCTGTAACTTTAATGTGTGTTATCGCTATAGCGAGTACTTTTCCTTCCAAAAAGCAGACTTTTTTTTCAAATGAAAAATTCCAAGTCCTAGCTGGCCTTGAGCCCATGGGAATCCTCCTGCCTCACTCTGCTAAGTGCTGGGAGCCCAAGCACATGCCACCATGCCCAGCTAATGTGGTACTAGTGAATCAAATTCAGGGCCTTGTGCTTAGAGGCAAGCACTCTAACTGCTGAGCTATGTCTCCAGCACCAGGTTTTCTTTAAATAAGAGATATATGTTAAAATTTTACTGTCATTGAATTGACTATTTGAGGTAGATACTCCTCAAAGGTGCCTACCATCAAATCTTCCCCTCACTAAAGTGTACATACTGCCCCACCCTGTAAATCACCTTAGTCACACACTCCTGCTCTCGCACCACTACCTTGGGCTGGCCTTGTGACTTACAATGACAGAAATCAGTGGAAGTGACCCTGGGCCAGTCGTCAGGTTCAGAGAAAAGGCAACTACTCAGGGAACATACTTGGGCTGCTCTTCAAATTATTTTGTTTACCAGCACTTGGGAGGCTGGGGCAGGAGTGGTGCCATGAGTTGGAAGCTAGCTGGGGCTATGTAGTGAGTTTAAGCCCAGCCTGGACTGCAGAGCAAGACCATTAAAAAAAAAAAAAAAGACTTTTTCCCTTTCTATGTCAACTTTCTATAGTGAAATAACTCGCCCATTCTTTACTGTTACATAAATTGACTTTAGTTTACATTTGATCTTAGCCAAAAAGCCAAGAAGTGATCTCCCTTATTTTAAAATGTGCTTTCATAGGGTGGTTAAATGACTGAGCAGCTCTTCACAAAGGTGAAGTGGTGATAGAAGCATTTACTTTCTTCAGTTTCCTGTGGACACTTTGAAGTTCAGCATATGACAGTATCGGCAGGCAGTGCTGATACTTCTGTCTTATCTTGGGTAGGAAAGGTGTTGTGTCCAGCAGACAACGTCCTAGCGAGGTAGCGTCCACCTAAGGAGGTGCTCAGTCCCATTTTTTTCTCATATGAAGTGGCATGCCACTTGCCAGATAAGGAAATGAAATTTGTCCTTTTATGGACCTGCTCTTACAGGCACAGCTGGGTCTCTACAAAGTTTGGTCCCTTCTTTCTGTTATCTTTTGTTTTTATTGTGGTATCTCAGCAATATTTATTATTTTAATGTCTCTTCTCTGTTTCTTTTTCTTATTGACCTCTCCTTAACTATACTATTTTGTAAATAAGTACTTCTGGAAACAATGAAAAATGACAATTTACAAACTGAAGTCTTCTTTAATCTTGCAAAAAATAACATAATCTGAAAAATAAAAGGACTGCAATGATTTAGTCAGCACAATCTCTACTCAGTCCTTTACTTCCTACTGAACTTTTCCTTAGTTTGTAAGTGTCAGAAACTTTACCTCTGAGATCTAATGCAGGACCAGCATGTAGAGGACATTCAACTAATATTTCTTGATTCACCGACTCAGTGGTTTTTGACTTCTTATACATTTTAGTAAATGTAATCTGTTTTTTTATTTTAGCATATTCTAAGGGCATTTATAATGTTAATTATTATTTACTTAAATATGCTTTAACATTTTTCTAAATGAAAGCTCAAGTAGAAATGTCATGACTTATGGTATTTATATTATAAAAATTAATTTTAGAAACTATAGTTCTGTATACATAATGCTCACTGCATTAACAGAGAGCTTGAGTATTCCTTTAAACATTTAAGCTTAAATTTAAGAGTGATGAACTTGAAAAGCAAAATGGAATTGTTATCATCATATATTAGTTTTCCTAAAGCTGCTCTAGCAAATTTTCACCAACTGGGTGGCTTTAAAACAAAAGAAATTTATTATGGAGGCTAAAAATTGGAAACCAAGGTGTTGAGAGGTCTGTGTTCCCTCCAAGGTTCCAGCGAAAAATCCTTTCTTATTCTTTCTTGCTTCTTTTTCTCTTTCCCTCCCTCCCTTCTCTCTCCCTCCTTCCCTCACTCCTTCCTTTCTTCTTCCCATCCCCTCTTCTCTCTCTCTCTCTCTCTCTCTCTCTCTCTCTCTCTCTCTCTCTCTGTCTCTCTCTCTCAGTACAGAACATCTAACCTAGGGGTTCCTTACCACAGCTCTTTTTCTTTTCCCAGAATGCCTCACTAAGTTTTTTTGGCAGGACTTGAACTTCCTGATCCTCCTGCCTTAGCCTTTGTCAGCACTAAGATTACTGGCTAGTACCACCCTACCAGGCTCTTCCTGGCTTTACTTAGCTTTCAGCAGCTGATGACAACACTTGGTGTCCCTGACTCCTAGCAGCACAACTCCAGTCTCTGTCTCTGCCCACACATGGATTTCCCTGTATGTTTATGTTTCTGCAAATTTTTCCTTCAGAGATCAGTTCAGCACTGAGAAATATCGAAGAATACCTAAATAAATGGATGATATTTAATGTTTATGGATCTGAAAATGACTTTTAGTAACATGTCATTTCCTCTCTAACTGGCCTATAGAATCAATATCATCCTAATTAAAGTCTCAGCCATTTTTACTTTTTATTTTGAGACAAGGTCTTGCTAAATTGCCCTGACTGGCCTTGAACTTTCCTCCTACCTCAGCCTCCTGATAGCTGAGATTAGAGAGTGCGCTACTGTTTGCAGCTAAAATGACAAACGGATTTTGGAAAAAAAGACAGACACCAGAAAAGTCATAAAGCTGCAGTAATAGAGACTCTGTGGTTTTGGTTTAAAAACAAGTAGGTCAATAGAATAGGACAGAGTCCAAAGTGGACTCAGACATATTGCGTGAATTGATTTTCAGCAGAGGTTGTAAAAAACCATTTCAATACAGAAAGGCTAGTCTTTATAGAAGGTGGTATTGTAAAATTTTGATGTTGATGAGAAAAAGGAGAAGTATGATTTAAAAAAACCCTCAAAATAAATCATAGACTTCAATGTGACACTTGAGCCTGTAAAATTTGTAGAAGAAAATCAATTCTTGTGATCTCAAATTAGGCAGTTTTCTTAAATTCAACACCAACATCAAGGCCTGTAAAAGTTAAAGTTGAGTGAACAATTACTGATAAATGTTATTAATCATAATTATAAACTTTTTCTTTGACATGATAATTGGGAGAATGAAAACACAAACTGCAGACTGGCAGAAAATATTTTGTAAATCACATGGAATAAAGGACTTGCTTATAAATAGGTAAACCACTCTCGAAACACAGAATAAAAACAACCCAACAAAAATGAGTAGACATCTGATCAAAGAAGACATACAGAAAGCAAACAGCCACATCCAAATACGCTCCATGTCATTAGTCATTAATCCACAATGCAATACTGCTACACGCCTATTAGACTGGCTTAACTTTAAAAGGTTAGTACTAATAAGTGTCAGCCAATTTGTAGTGCATCTAGAAATCTGATATACTGCTGTGGAAAAGGACAATACTAAAAGTAGTCTAGAAAACAGGTTAGTATTTTCTGAAGTAATCATACACATGCCATATGACCCGGCTATTCCACTCCTATCTGTGTACCCAAATGAAACAATACCTAAACACAACTTATTGCTTGAACCACCACCCCAAACAGTGTCTTTCTGCTGCCAAAATCCACACTCAAAGCAATCTTGCTTCCCAAAAAACTAAGATGCCTCTTCTATTTTGCTTAGTTACATAAAATGGTCAAGACTATACCATAAGACTCAAATAATCTCGAAATTAGACACTTAAGTTCAATGAAGGCCCCAGCTGTGAGACTTGAGGCCCTGAAGAGTTATCTCCCTCAGTTCTCCACTTTGTACTCAACATTTTTTATAGTTATTTATTTTTGTGGCATGAGAGGCTGAGCCTAAGGCTTTTACATTGATCTACATCCCCGCTTGTTTTATTTTCTTAATTTTTCTGAGAGGGTCTTCGTTAGCCCTAAGATGCTCCAGCTGGTCTCGAACCTGCGATCCTCCTGTCTCAGCCTCTCAGAGTCCTGAGACTGCAAGCCTGTGCCACTGGTTAGGCTTCAGCAAGTTTCTGAGGTTGGTGGTAAGGCACCTTCTACCTGCCTCCAGTCTGCCTTCTGCCACGCGCTCCAATGGCGGCAGTCCAGACCTTCATCCTACCACCAGAAACTGAGACTTCCCCAGAGATCCTGCTCTGGGAGCACAGCTGAGGTTTACAATTGTGAGTTTCTTCAAGTGGGTCAACGTTCATGCCCTCTGTGGCGGCACACACTTGTAATCCCAGCACTCTGAGAGATTCATGGAGAACAATCCCAAGTTCAAGCCCAGCCAAGAAGGCATTTAAGCAATTTAGCAAGACCCTGTCTCAAAATTAAAAAAAATAATAATGGGGATAGGACTCAGTGAGAAGGTTTGGATCTCAAACCCTATCACCACACATATGTCTGGGTGCGCTTGCATGTGTGCACACACGCACGCACGCACACACACACACACACACACACACACACAAATTTGTTTTAAAGTGTAGAATTCAGAGAGAGACCTCCACTTGTACCACAAGTTTCATATTTGTGGGCTTCACTGAAGCTGAGTATTTTGTATTTTGAGATCATTTGAATTTTGTGCTGTAGTCTTGACCATTTGTGTAGCTGTGCAAAACAGAACAGTCAAGATGCCAGGAATCTGGGTTTGGCAGTAGAAAGACACTGCTTTGTACATTGGCTCCCAGAAATGAGTTGTGTCTAGTTATTGTTTCATTCAGACAAGTTATGGTCGCAAACCTTTATCTGTCTGATCTGTCCTGTAAATACGACTAAACAGGACACAGAAGATAAATAAAAACAATACTTTCACTGTAACTGCTAAAAACCATCCATCCCTGCCCACGGCACTGGGGATTGGACCTGCCACCTGCACCTTGAGCTGTATTCTCAGCCTTTTCTATTTTTATCTTGAGATAAGGCTTTGGTACATTGCCAAGCTGCCCGCTGCCCAGTGTGGATTTGCACTTGGGATTCTTCTGCCTCAGCCTTCCAGAGTGCTGGGATTCTGAGTGTGCATCACCATACTTGATACTAAAATTTGCTCTCCGGAAGTAATTCGCAATCGCAAACCTCAGCTGTGCACCAGAGTAGAGTCAGTGGGGAAATTTCATTACCCAGTCATAGGATGAAGGTCAAGATTGCTGCCACGGGAGAATGTGGAGAGGAGGTGGGAGCTGCCTTAGAACCCGTCTTCGAAACTGGCCGAGGCTTGGCCATTCTTGTCCCTCTGGGAGCCCACCAAAGCAGGAGAACCCTAAGTGTGAGTTTAGTCGTGGCAATGTAGTAACTTAGTGAGGCCCTTTCTCAAGATAAAAATAGACAAGGGCTGCGTGTGAAGGCTCTGGGGTCAGGCCCAGGACCATAACAAAGAAGACGGGTGTAGTGAAAGCAATGTCTTCTCACTTTTCTCTGTTCAGTTTAGTGGTAAACACTTCAATGAAAGCACATGTCTACACAAATACTTCAGATAGGGTTGTAGCAGTTTCATTCATGGTTTCTCAATCTTGGAAACTATCAAAGTGAACGAATAAACAATTTGTGGTCCATGAATACAACACAATACTCCACCCAACAGTATGTACTCAACAAAATGGATGAATATGGAAAGCATCTTGCTCAGAGCAAGGGCCACACTAAAAATATTACATGCTGCATGATTCCTTATATGCAATTAAAGGAAATATAAACTCCTCAATAACGACGTGAGGACCCAGGATCACCGGGGATTGTTTCAGTGGAGAGAGGAGGGGCAGATTATAAACGGGACAAGAGGGTGATGGGTGATGGACTGTGCTGACGGCTTCCCGGGAGTATGCAGGCACTACGGGTGACACGCGAAACAGGCACTGCTTAGTATGCACAAGCAACAGCTCAAAAAAGTGAGAACATGAAGAAATACGAATCCTACAGTTTCATTGTAAAGTTCTCAACTTTTTTCAGCAGCAGTCTATAAAGTGAAATTTTGCCTACCTTAAAAAATTCACCTAGAACTCAGTTTAAAAATTAATTTTGGGCAACACGGTAAAAACAAATGCCTGGAGCTTGGGGTAGTTCTAATCATCAATTACGATTTAATTTGAAATAGGGAAATAGGAAGAAAAACAACAGAACTTCTTAATTTAAGGGTGACAGTGGTGGGTGCGGAGAGGGGGAGAGGAAGCCAGGAGAGAAATTTGGGAAACACAGCTGGGACAGGGACAGGCGAAGCGCGACCCCATCTCCGGCCTGGTGCTGTGGCTTCCCTAGGCGATGGATCTCAAGCGAGTTAAATTGTCATAGAGGTGGGCGTCAGAACTTCCGGAGGCTGAGGCGGGAAGTTGCAAATCGGGGTTCTGCCCGGGCAATTTAGCCAGACCTTGTCTCAAAAGAAAACATAAAAAAGGGCTGAGGATGTAGCCCAGTGTGAAGGGCCTAAGGGCGGAACCCAGCGTGCGGCTCAAGTTACAACAAATCCAGGTCTCCAGCCTGGGGGCCTGCTCCTCCCTGGGTCAGCCCATCCGCAGCAGGTCAGCCCCTGGCGAGCCAGCCGCCCGCCTCCCGGCTCCGCGGCTGGTTCTCCGCCGCCCCCTGTCGGCGAGCGCCCCCGGACCCACCGGCGCCCCGGCAGGCGGGAGCCGGGGTGCAGGCGACAAAGGTCGCGGGCATGGGGGCGCCTCCGGGGCTGTGGCAGCTTCTCCGTCCCCGCGCCGGCCACGCTGCCCGGGGTCCAGGTGCCCTCACCCCGCGCTCACGCGGGCTCCTCTCTGATTTCATCCATTTCAGGCTTGTGAGTGGGAGCCGGGGCGAGCGGGCTGCATTTTCTGGTTGTGACCTCGGGTTTCAGATCAGAAAAACGACGGGCACAAGAAACCCCCGACTTGTCACCATGAGGTGTTCCGGGTCCACACAACCTAGAGAGAAGAGGCGATCCTGATATGTCCCTTAATCCCCAAATAGTATTCCCCCCACTCTAGGGTCTGCCCAGCTCCCAGCCCGTCCCATATACTGATCTGACATTTTACCAACACTCAAGTTCGGAGATCGTCCCCACGTCCCAGCGTCCCCAAGCTGCACGCAACCCAACGCCCTGCGGGGAGATCGAGGCGCGGGGGGCTGCACGGGGCCCGGACGGCGCCGAGGCCGCGACCCGCCTTCCAGGAGTGGGCAGGGCGGCCGGCAGGCCCGCGCGCCACGTCCCGGCAGGGTCCGCCCGGCCGCACGCGCTCGCCGTGCCCGCGGAGGCGCCGCCCCGCCCCTGCCTGCGGCCCCGCCCCCTGCCGCGGGCCCCGCCCCTGGCTGCGGCCCCGCCCCTTCCTCCGCCCCCACCGTCCGCCCGCGTCCCCGTGGCGGGAGCCGGCTCCGCGCGAGCCCTCAGTCGGCCGGCGCTCCTGATGTGGGCGCATCCGCGCGAGATGGACAGCCGCTACACCAGCACGGCGGGCATCGGGGACCTGAACCAGCTGAGCGCGGCCATCCCCGCCACGCGCGTGGAGGTGTCGGTGTCCTGCAGGTGAGGGCGCGCCGGCGCCCCGGGCCGCTCCGCCGGGCCCCGCGGGGGCGGGAAGTTCCCGGCGGGGGCCACGCCGGGTGGGGGTCCAGCCGCCGCGGTCGGGAGGCGTCGGCGGGGGCGGAATGGGAAGCCCGGGCGGGCGCCGAGACCCAGACTTCGCTGTTTGCCGTTCGTGCGCTTTCGGGAAAGTTGGCCGAGCCGCGTCCGCCGCCCGCTCCTCCAGCCCTCTGCGTCCCAAGCCTGCGCTGGCGGACTGAGTGAGCGCGGGGGTCGGGGGCCCGCGCGGCCAGCCGCGCTCGTGACCGCTGACTCGTGGGCCAGGCGGGCGTGCGACGTGTCAGCGCCAACTCTGCAGCTCCCTCCCCACCCACTTCCCGGAGCCGCCCGACTTCCTCAGTGCCCACCTCCCCCCCACCCCACCCCCGCTCCGGGCTTCTGGCCTCGGGACGGGAAGGCTTCAGGTTTAGCCCGGGCAGGGGAATCTGTGCCTGAGCAGAACCTGAGACGTGCGGAGGCTGCGGGCGGGCGGGCACGTGCCGGCTCCCAGCGCCCATGCCGGCTACCTCTGCACGTTTTCTACTCCCTTTCCCGGCCCGCAGGGGCCAGGTTCCCCGGAGGTAAAGATAGGGCACCGTACCTGCTGTATCGCGTGAGCCCTTGAGGACGTGGCCCGGGCTCTAGGAAACTAGTGGCAAGGGAGGGTGGGGACAGCCCTAAATTCCAGCCACCCCGGTGCCCACCCGGCTGGTTGCATACTTCCGTCCTTTTCGGTGGAAAGCTGTCCTTACTCGTTGGTTCGCCCTGAGATTGCTGTGATGCCCTCAAATCCGCCCCTCCGCTCTTAGCGAACCTTGCCTGAACAGACTCTAAAAACCTACATCATCTTCCACGGGAAAAAATCTGCGCGTTAAAATGCTATCATCGGCTTTGTTTTTGTGTTTTCGCAAGACTAAAGCCAAAAGAATGATTATTTTTTTCTGGAAATTTAAGCACCCCCTCCCCCCTACCCCCGTAGGTGTTTTGGGGTCAGGGGTATCCCCTCAGTCATCCCAATACCGGTTCACGTATCTCCCGTCTTCTCCCGAGGAGGTTGACCTCAGACTGGAAATGCCATGCTGGTCACCATAGCTCCCACGAAGCCCCGGCCTTATTGGGGTCGTGGCGCTTATCCTTGCCTGAGACTTCCTTCTGTCAACAGGACAAGTGAAGCTGGGAGAAAACTCTTCTTAGACAATTTCTAGGTCTTTTTGCTTTTCTGGGAAGCTGGCTTGGGATGCTGGAAGGTTACTGATGTGTGAAGATCAGGAGTAGCCCAAACCTCTCCAGCAGCAGTGTTTTCTGGAGTTCTTCCACCCACCACCCTGCGCAGCCGGCTGTGGATCTCAGCGTCCCATACTCAGAGAAGTTGGGGAGGTTGTACCTTAGCTGGTGGTTTTTGCATAACCCACCCTCCCTTTGCTTGTGACCTCCCTGAAGTCTGTCAGCCCGAGCCGGTGTGCGCTATAGAGCTCCTTGCCAGGCCCTGGACTTGCCCTTCTCCAGCCACTTTTCATGTTCTTCCTTTGGCATCTTATTTTAATTTCTGAGCCTTCAAACTTCAAAAGAACCCTGAAACAGAATCCGAATACTTTGTGCCAGCTATCTCTGCAAAGGCCACTGGTGCTCAGTCTGTTATCTTGAGTTGTTTCTGACTCTGTTTACTGCTTGCTTCGTGGCCAGCAGCTTTGGGGGCAAACAGAAGCAAAATTAAAGCCCCAAATGTGTGCTGTAAGGTGGGTTAATTTTATTTTATATTGCTGAGAATGAAATTCCGTCACATAGTTAGTGAAAGTTTGGGCTTTGGCATCAGCAACTGGGTCTCTGGATTTGCGAATTACTCTGTTACCCTGGAGTAAGTTCTTACATAACCTGTCTGTGTTTCTTTATCTCTAAAAGGAAACCAGTTATGATATTTATCTATAGAGTTTATCTAGATTTAAAAAAAAATCAGTAGCAAAGTGTTGGTGCCATGCATTGCATGACAAAAGAATAGTTTAAAAATGTTAGTTGTAATTATAGTATTGGAAATAACACTTGTTGAATGAATGTGTTTTATGACTTGGTTACGGAATTCCCTAAATAGTCCCTTTGTTCGAACTTTAATGCATTGGTTAAAGAAAAGAGAGGCAGACCAGGATGGAGATACCTGGGCCTTCTTCTCTGTTTTTATTTTTTATTTTTTATTTTATTTTTTAAAAATCAGTTTCTCAGGATGTTTCTGGGGATTTCACTCAGCAACAAGGCAGTCTTGGGCTGCTCTGTCTTTCTGTGGACTGTGGAATCCACTCATCTTCCTGTAGTAGACACCTCTGATGATTGGCTGATGCTTCAAAAGCAGTCCAAGAGAAGGGTCCCTTGTGGAAACCTTCTTTCACTGTCTCTTGTCATTAGGAGCGTCGTCTTCCCTTTGAGGGGTAGGAGGTGAGAAAGATCAACAATTAAAATTTGAAGCTAAATATGATTTTCTTTGCTCCCCAAGTGCCTGAGGGTCTTTTGGACATCTAGAATAATGCCATGTCCATGACAGATGCAAGAGAAGTGCTCTATAAGATACAAAGTCTGGTTCAAGTAAGATATGGTAACTAGGAGTAAACCCAGAGACCAGGCCGGTGCAGGGGGTGGGAGGAGGTCCATGTGGAGCACCATGTGCTATGGAGAAGGCTTCCTAGCGCAGGGTCACTGTGGATGGGCATGGCTTGACATACCGTGGGAGTTCACAGTGCCTACAGACCTGGTGTGTGAAGGTGCTGTCTAGTAGGCAGAGGCCAGCTCTTAGTCTTCTTTCCTCTTCCACTCATTATCTACCTATTCTTGCTTTTTAAAAATTAATTAGGTTGCCTAGCTAACTGAATTTGTCTACAGCTGAAGTAACACAGCCTTTGAAAATAAAGCAACATTTCCATTTTATTATGAAAACGGAATAATATAGAATGAGGTAACAACCAATGGGAAAAATTTCCGTAATTGCCTGTTTTCTCTGGAACATGTTTCACTTGATTTTTGTCACTTTCTCTGATTGAGAGATCAGTTTATTATGAAAACAGTGAGAGCGTTGTGTATTTCTTGACCTGTCATGTTATCTACCAAGTATAGTTCCTTTTATATTAATAATGTTCCTGTCATGGTGAGCGAGGATACTGATTTTAAACATGAAGGTAGAAGGTAGAAAGAAGTAGAAATTCATTGATGCCTACTGTGTGTTAAGACATTAAAAAACCAGGCCCCCTGGCCTTCCCTGCCCTGCCTTGTCTCCTGCCAGTCCTTGCATGAACTCTGGGATTGACTACATTCAGGACACAGCGCTTACTAGGTGCTAAGAGACCCAGGCCGGATAAATATGACTAGGAGATAAGGTGGAGTGTGGTCCCAGGGTAGGTGGAGCTGCCATTGCAGAGAGGGCTCCACAGACCTTCTTGCTGCCCTTGACAGCACTCCATCCCTCCTCATCCTCCTTCTTCAAGAGTGACTTTAGGGGCTGGAAAAATAGCACAGCAGTTAGAGTGCTTGCCTAGAAAGTGCAGGGACTTGAGTTCCATTTCCCGGCTCCATGCTCCATATAAACTGGGTGTGGTGGTGCACACCTGTAATCCCAGCACTTGGGAGGCTGAGGCAGGAGGATTGCCATGATTTCAGTGCCAGTCTGGGCTACATAGTGAGTTCAGGACAAGCCTGGACTCTAAAGTGAGACACTGTCTCAAAAAAAAAAAAAAAAAAAAAAAAGACCCAGGTTAGGCATCATCATTTCTCCTGACCCACTCCTAAGCTGGTATTTTTCTGTGCTCCCAAAGCAGCTGATATGTACCAGGATGGCATATATGCTATGATTCATGGTCCTTGTATTGTCCCTGAGGATAATTTTTGTCTCTTTCTTGTTAATGGGTTCTGAGCTTGACACAGAATATCTAGCCATTAAGTGGTGATGCTATAGTTCTCTGACAAAACCGTGTGTGTGTGTGTGTGTGTGTGTGTGTGTGTGTGTGTGTGTGTGTGTGTAGGTAGGCAGGTGGGAGATGGGGGCTTTAATTTCTGTTAAAA
Source organism: Ctenodactylus gundi (assembly GCA_004027205.1). NCBI lineage: Eukaryota > Metazoa > Chordata > Mammalia > Rodentia > Ctenodactylidae > Ctenodactylus > Ctenodactylus gundi. The sequence goes on along the minus strand of PVKB01006207.1, from coordinate 286 downwards.
TAAAGACTCCTGGGGCTGGAGGAATGGCTCAGCAGTTAAAGCACTTGAGCAAGCGCTAAGCCAAGCACTAAGTATCTGAGTTCGATCCCCCAGCACAACATAAGGTGGGCGTGGTGGCGCATGCCTGTAATCCCAGCATTCGGGAGGCTGAGACAGGAGGATTGCCATGAGTGCAAGGCTAGCCTGGGCTCTGAAGTGAATTCAGGACCAGCTTGGACCACAGAGCGAGACCCTGTCTCAAAAAAAAAAAAAAAAAAAAAAAAAAAAAAAAAAAAAAAAAAAACAA
>PVKB01006206.1:0-70196 GCA_004027205.1 Ctenodactylus gundi | reverse complement strand
GCCTGGCTGGAGGCGGGTCACTGGGGTGGGGCCTGGAAGGGGTGTTCTTCACTGAGGAACACAACCTCCTGGGGCTGATTTCAGGTGGTGACAGGACCCGGTTTCTGGGCTTGATGGCTGTCACAAAGCCCCCAGGTGTGCTGCTGACCTTAGTGAACCTTCAGGGTGGGTGGTATCAGGGATTCAAATACCTGCAAACCTAATTAAGTAGAAAAGAAATGCTTCTTCTCCTCCTTCCCCCTTCCTACAGGACTTTCCCCACCGCCGCCCACCTGCTCCAGCTTTTATTCGCCTCCTGTTAGTGTGTACTAACTACAGAACGCTGGGCTTCGACGCCCACACTCTGCCCTCCACACTCTCTGCTCTTCTCACCCAACAGTCTCCCCCACCCCCGCGATCTCCCACGTTGAAGAGGTCAGGTGGCACCTGTCTTTCTGAAGCTGGCTTATTTCCCTCGGCACAATGGTCTCCATTCCTGACAATTTTCCTGCAGATGACAAGATTTAGTTCTTCAAGGCCAAATAATGCTCCTTTGTGGGTACATATACCACACGTTCCTTACCAGCTCTCCAGCACCTGGGCGGCCCTGTCCTGCGGCTCCTGTGAGCTGCGCCGCCACGCTGGGGTACACAGGTGTGCCTACACCGTGCTGGCTTTCATTTGTTTAGGCACTCGAGGTGGGAGCAGCATACACAGGGAATGTTTACGTCTCCAAACTCATGACAGCACAAGGCGTGTTGCGTGAGTCCCTCTCCCCCCGGGGGCACACTCTCCCGTCACTCCTGCCACAGCTAAGGCAGCTCCTGCAGCCCTCTTTCCCAAGGTTCTTTATGAGATATGATCAAAGATATGGTGAATGCTGCTGCCGACAGCCGTCCCACGAAAGACAGGCTCGTTCATGCGTGACAGTGTGTCCTCCCCCATGGTAGCCACCGGACCGGTCACTGTGTGACATATTGCTCTTGCCCAAGGTCAAAATGGCCATGAACGCTAACCCGGTGGATCAGCTCAGGACATCGGGACAGGTGTGGCCGTGCAGCTGAGGACATCCAGGAAGAGGACTTCCAGAGCAGCTTCAGAGAGTGGCCGGGACAACGAGGCGCGCATGTTGGACGTTTGGAGGGGGAGTATTTCAGAGGAGAAAAATGGCAACGTGTCTTTCGCCGTAATAAATATTCACCTTAGTTTTCAAGAACATCCCATGCACTAAGGAGTTACGGCTGGACCACAGCACTGCTCTGATTTTAAGCAGCCGCCCATTCTAGTGCCAGGCCGGAGGCCAGTGGCTTCCTAAGGGGACAGATCTGAATGCGAAGGGCGGGGCCCAGAGGATTCGGTGCCCCACTCCCCGCCACGCCACCTCCAGCACAGAACCCAGTGGTCTCTCTGCTGCCCGCCTGCCGCGTGCTCAGGACCTGCCTCCATCTTCCCATTGTGCACACCGGGCGTCTCCTGAGAAATCACTGCCAACCCCAGCGAAGCTGCAGACAGCCCGGGGCCACTCCCTGTCCGATCTGATCACCCCCCAGGCTGAATCCTGTTGACAAACTCGTCACTTTATAGAGCTTTCTTTCTGGCGGCCACGATGTTCCAGGAATTAATTTATGCAAACCATGAACAGAGGCGCCCTGTTCAGTCCTGGCCTCAGCCTCCCTCCTGCTGTCAAAGGGGCCACGGAGAGGATGTTCCAGAGCCCGCGTCTAGACAGGCACCCCACACACATTTGGCAGACCCTCCATCCTGTCGGCACTTGCCTAGCAAGTTCTCTTCCTGATACGAGCAGCCTGGTAGCTCACGGCTCCTACTCAGCACCCTGACCCTCTTGGTTGGCCCATGGACAGGTGACAGTCCAGCTGCCACTGTAAGGAATGAAAAGCCATCAGGACTGCCCAGTGTCCCCCGGTGGGCACAGAGACAAGGCTGGTCCCCTGACTCTGCATCTCCACTCACCCCACCTGCAGCATCTGCCACCCTGCAGGGTTCAGAACACCTGCTCCGGGAGATATGTGTGTCCCTCTGTCCTGCCCTCAGGCCAGTGCTGGGGACCCATGCTCGGCTCTCGGACAGGACGCTGGGTCAGCCTGGATGCTGACCAGAGCACGTGCATGAAGGGGTCACCCTGTCCACAGGAAGCTCTGCCCCGCCCTCAGCCCAGGGAGCTGGCCTCCTAGCCTGGGAGTGTCCCACCACATGGAATGAGTGTGGGCTGGGGCCTCGGGCCACTGCATACAGTGCAGGCTTATGTGTGACCTGGGGTGGGCAGCGTTGGTCCAGCCCAGCACCTGCTGGGACCGCAGCCTCCACACAAGCCAGTCACTGAGGTCAGCCCCACTGGCAGCCATGGGCCCCAGGCTGGGTGCCTGTTGTCACATTAGACTTCCAGGAGAAGTCAGTGCTGCCCACAGGACTCCAGGGACATTCCTGGACCTGATTGACAAGTGCCACTCTCCCAGGCATGATAACCTTCCAGAATGAAGAAAGGCAAACTCCAAGGCCGTGAACTACGAGTGACCCTCCCCGCACAGGAGAGGGGTACCCCAGGGCAAGGGGGTGTGGGGCCTGGAGCCAGAGAATGCAGCTGTGCTGGGAGCAAGCCCGGGTCTCAATTGCAGCTGTGCAAGTGACCCACTGCAAGACCCTGGTGATGTCACAGAACTCTGTGTGTTTCCATGTGTGTTAAGTGTGGGTGACTACCCCATACCTAGAGTCGTCACGAGCACAGCTGAGGAAATCAGGATGCGTGAATTGCTCAGAGGATAAGCTGGGGTCACGGGACTAACCCACAGGCACTATTTTTCAAATCACCCAGAGGTGACGCACTTGGCACCCAGCCGTCTCTGTGACATACTCTCAGGAAGTGCTCCCTCTCCAGACAGGATCCAGAAACCTCCTCTCCACATATAATTTCCTGATCCCACTCCAGTGTCTTCCCGAAGGTCCTCCCCACATCCCAGGCAGGGCAAATGTGCCCATCTGCCATGGCAAAAGCCTAGTCCTTCACACAGAGAACAGGGTGCCACAACTCTGGGTCCAAAAGATATCGACACACAGCCAGCCCATTCTCAGAAAGTTATGATAGTTGAATTAATCACACACACACATTTCTGGCTCATGTCTGTGCAAAGGCCCAGAGGTAGGGTGACTCCAGCTGCAGCTCAGCAGAATTTCTGTGGAAACTCCCACTTCCCTCAGGCATCTGACCATGGTCAGCTCTGACAGGCGTGGCTTTCTGAGCTGTCTTCTCACAGCCACAGAGTGGCTGCAGCGGCTCCAGATCGCACATGCTCATCCACAGTGGAAAAAAAAATTTCTCCCCTGGCACAAAAGTCTTAAAGCATCGTTTTCACTGACTGAATTAGATCTGCAATGACCACTCCTGCAGAGAGGGTGAAGGCAGTCCTATTTTGGATATGGTAGAGGTTAAGGAGTGGCTCCTGGGGCTGGGGGGCGTAGGTTGGTGGTGGAGGGCTTGCCTAGCAGGTGCAAGAGCCTTGTTTGACACTTGTCCCCAGAAAGGAGGATGTTGAAGGGAAATTCAAGTTCTAACAGAGCAAATGAGGGCTCAGTATCAAAACCACAAGACAGCAGGAGCCAATCTGTGGACAGTTTGCCTCTCTTAAGCACAAGCTACGAGGTCGTCCGCAGACATCAGTCCACATTCAAACCCGCCCTAACTCCACGTTACATTTGTTAGAGCAATTTAGGCCCAGGAAAACTCATGTCTTAAATCGGCACTAACTCCCTCTAACAGGAAGATCTCTGGGCTGGGGTCCATTCTTAGCAGCTGGCGTCTGAAGCCCCCTGCCACGGAGTCTGTGTGGAGAAGAGCGGTTACTTCGCCCCAGAAGGAGCCAGTGGGGCCTGGGGACGAGCGAGGCAGAAGGTGTGACCAGAAGGGCTGAGGCGCACACGCGGGGCCTAAGCTGGGCGACGCTGTGACACAGGGCATGCAGGAGCCCCCTAAACATACAGCAGGGTGCCACAGGGAGCACTACCCAGGAAGGGAGGGCGAGGGCATGTAAGGGGAGGAAGGCCAGAGACCCGGCCACACATGTCTAGACAGCGTCCCAGCACAGGGGCCGTGGGGCAGAGGACTCCAAGGGCCCTGCAGTGTGGGGCCCTGGACAGCCAGGGGCTTATCTTTGCTGAGACCAATTCCCAACCCTCAGGTACAATCTTGCAGGTAAGCAAAGAGAATGAGCTGGAAATGCCTAAAAGTCTGCTACCTGGGGTTATGACTTAAATACTGTCTGTAACCACGGAGCCGACTCTAGCAAGGCTTTGATCCAACGGGCTCTGACCCCCTGCAGGGGGATACACAACACAGGGGAGCATGGGGCACCCATCTTTGGCTCATGTATGTACTAAACACTCCTGTTCCACTAGAGACAGAACCCAGGGCCTCCTCGCTGAGCGACAGCCCGTCCTTTCTACTCCTATGTCACAAAGTCGCCCAGGCTGGACTTGAACTTGCAACCCTCCTGCCTCTGCCTCCCAAGGCGCCGGGGTGACAGGCCTGTGCCACCCACCCAGTCACACGATGACCACTTGCTGACACACACGGGAGACTTAGTTTATATACTGCCCTCACATCTTCCCCCTGCAGAGACGGCCCACCGTGCTCCTTGAGGTCAAAGTCCTAGACGGAGAATGACAAAATGCCAGGACAGGAAACCGATCATCCACTGGTGAGCTGGCCCTCGGAAACGCTGCCGTGTCACCCCACACGGGCCTCAGCTGACAGCGGCGTCCATCCCCACGTGCCATGCTGGCTTTGGTTCCCCATGGCCAGCCAGGCTCTGCTCCCACCAGCTGAGCGCACAACACAAACTCAGTGCAGACTTGTTGTGAGATGAAACTGCAAATCCCGCCTGTCAGGGGACTGGAAAAGCCACCGCCAGATGTGGCCGCGAGGGTCCCAAGTGCCCTCACAGAGCCTTAGCAACAGTTGCCAAGTACGGGAAGCCAGGCCAGAGGACGGGCTTCCCTAGAGCGTGGGCGAGGACCCAGGCCCGGGGCTCGGGACACGGGAGCAGCGCCAGGTGCTGCTGTCACCCGGATTCCTTCTGCGGTCCCGCAGGCAGAGTCAGGGTGAGAGGGACAGGCCAGCAGGGCTGTGGTGAGAAGCAGAAGTGAACAGTGCAGGACCAGCATGCACCCCGCAGCCCCACTGTGTGGCTGGCCAACCTTGGGCGTCCTCTTGTTCATCTCCTTTCTCACGCAGGAAGAATCCATATTCCCAGCCCACTTTTATTTTTATTTTTATTCTTCCTATTTCCTATGAGAATTTGGTTCCTATTTTCAGTGGATACATTTTAATTAGCCAAATATTCTCAAGTTAAAGAAAAATTCCCCGTCATGCCCCATGTCTCTGAAAGGCAATACTCATGAAAACGCACAGTTCATGCAAATACGGGCGGGTGTTCTGTATTAGCATGGAGCAGAATAATGACCTTCTCCTCGCTCCCGAAACACTACACTCTTATGAGGCAGTGCACAGCTGTGATCCCTACATTTGGGGAGGCCGAGGCAGAAGGATTTCAAGTCTGAGCCCAACTTGGGCAACTTGACAACTATACACCAGACTCTATCTCGAAAATTAAAAGCATAAAAACTCTGGGATGCCGCTCAGTGGAAAGATCCTGCGATCAGTCCCCCGTATGAGGGACAGGGGCAAAAAACAAAAGCACAACAGCACGATGTCCCTGCCTGCAGGCCTTTACCCTGCCGTCCCCCTGCTGTCCCCGTTCAGTGGGCACCAGCACAGCACCCTACTCACCCCCGACACGGGGTAAGTGTCACCTGGACGGACTCGGCCGCAGCAGCTCCAGAGTGGCCCCGTCAGGCCATCCTGCATAGCTTCTGTGACCGTTGGAGAGACAATGTCAACTTAAGGGAGTCGGGAACCACACCTGGATCAGGGTTCGGGAACCTCGCCTAGACTGGGAATTGAGAACCAGCCTGGATTAGAGTGGGAGTGACTCGTGAGCAGCGAATGAGGGAAGAGCACCCACCGGATGTGGGAGGCCCAACTAGAACTCAGTGGTATAAAAGGAGGAAGGAAGGCTGTCACAGCTTCTCGCCTTCACACCTGTCCACGGATGCCGAATCACTGCACACTGCAGATCTGCACCACAGATTCGCTCCAGTCTCGACTTGCACCTGTCTGCCCGTCACTGATCTTCAGTTGCTGATCTCTGGTCTCTGGTCTTCACCACTGTTCTTCGAACAACCAAGATCCACAGCAGACTCTCGCCAGCTGTCCTGCAGTCCTAGGCGGGAGATCTACTTCGTGGCTGAGCAGCCAGTGGACACACTATTCAGCCATGTCCGGTGAGCACCAGGGGCTGGCAAAGTTAGACAGACGCAGCCACGTCCTGTGAGCACCCAGGGACTGACAGAGTCAAGCTCCACACAGTACTCATCACAAACCAGGAGTTCAGCAAGACGGGACAGAGGAGAGAGCAGGGAAGTGGGCAGGGACGCACCCACTGCACGAGACCTGCTGAGGCGCCGCAAGGGAACGTGGGGTCCCCGTCTCCATCCTCGCCTGCCTCGAGGCAAAGCTGGGCCTGGGACACGTGCCATTCAGCCTCTGGAAGGACAGAGAATGCTTGTTCTGGAAAGCTGGAAGCCCAGCTCCAGGAAGGGACCCAGGAGGGGCATCTCTGCGTGGCAAGAACCTCTCAGGACCACACTGACCCCCACAGAGGCCCTCTGTCCTGTCCATCTAAGATGGCCAGATGCGACACGTGCCACTGTGGATGAACGAGAACCAGAAAGGGACCTCTGTCTAGGGGAAAGACAAGCTCAGCGACTTCGGCACACAGTCCCGGCAAAAAGAAACGACCTTCATTTGACCTTCGGTGGTGACACCTACACGGCCGCTCACATCCACCCCTGTGCCGCTAGCCTCAGCCGCGTGGGGACAGGCCAGTGGGGCCTACCGTGCGGCCCCCGCCTGGGGGCTGGCATGGGGAAATGAGTGGGACGTGTGGGGTTTCCCAGGAACTCAGGCAGGAGCTGGGAAGCACCACTGGGGTCAGAGGATGAGAGCCGGGGGTGGTATGTGCCCCGCCATGCACAGATGGACCTTTCCCAACTCCCAGGGCCAGTGGTCCCCCTGCCAAGGGACACAGTGAGCACCCTGGTAATGCCCCACCTGTACCTGTCCCTTGGGCAAATGCCAGCAATGCCTTTTGTCATAGAACTGGCTCATGGCCAAGCTGCAGGTGCTCTGGCCCTATGTTGACCATACGCGTGTTTTGCAGTGTATAAGAACAGAAAGTCACTTTCCTCCAAACTCAGGGTGCTCTGTGCACCTGTCACGCAAGAGACCCGCCCAGTTTCAAGTGTGTTACCACCACAACGTCACCCACTCCGTCACTCCACCTGCAGGCCACATTGGAATGCAGATGTGACACAGCCTCGCCTGTCATCCCATGATCCATGCCTCTGGCTGCCTGAATTTCATAAAGCACTGAAGTTCATGGCGGATAAACACACACACATACACACACACACCATGGCCAGCCCTAGCAGGAGGTAGATATCTTCTCAGAGCTCAAGCTGAGTTTCCCGTGATTCAATTAGGAGGTAATACTGTTGTATGGGAAGCTGGGATTAGTAAATGTAGAACAATTAAAAACAAAATGCTTTTGATTTGGGAAGACAATATGCCCTGAGGGCTCTGGGATTTACGCTATAACCGTGAAGCAATCGACTCAACGCAGGTCTATTGGCCAGGCATTCAGTACCTATGAGGCGTCAGCCCCATCCTGTGCACAGCAAAAACGGGCTGTCCTAAGGCACCCGTGGGGAGAGCGACACTAACACCACAGGTGCTCAGCTGCGTGCCTGGCTTCAGTTCTAGACTCCGGGTACATAATCTGGAAAGTCAGTTCACTTCCTGGCACCTCAGTTTTCTCATCTGTAAAATGGGGAATATCAATACCCGTAGCTACCTTCCAGTGTCTGCACAGATACAGACTATACCCACAATGCCCAGAACTTGGCACAGAAGCAGTCCTGCACAGTCCCGCATGGGGGCGATGCCATGGCTCATGGGAGTGTCTGGGTGCGGTCGCTTTCATAAACCAACTCAGTTCTAAATGTTGGCACCTTGAAAAAATATTCTTTGGTGCCACAAAGCTTCAGGGACAAAAATGGAGAGAAGCCATTGTGAGAGCCATCTGGGAAGCTCCCAGCCTGGTCATCACCCACACAGAAGACCAGGGAGGACAGTGGCACCTGGCCCACATCTATCCTGTTCTGCTGGGACAGCTCCTGGCTTCCCACTAGGAACCACCATGCTGTCCCAGTGGCTGAAGCTGGCAGACCAACGCTCTGTGTTTTTGTGGATAATAAATGGCTCAAGGAGAAACCATGTGGCCCAATCAAGTCAATCAGAATTTCTCATTTCCTGGCCATATTAATTAACTCAGAAATAGTTCTCTGACTAGAATTTATCAGAGAATACTGAGCCGAGCTCTCCACAAAGCACGTGTCTAACACCTGCCTGAGAACAAAACCACCATGAATGCAGAGGAAAGAGGTTGTCTGGCTCCGTGTCTGAGCATCTGGATCCAGCCAGACCTAAAGGTATACTTGATCTTTTCAATTATATGGGCCAGTAAATTTTAGTGAGCCATGCTGAGATATTTTTCTACTTGCAATTGGAAGCCCACTGGCAAAAAGTCAGGCTCTGACATTTCTACCAATCAGAGGAGCCGATCAGAATCCTCCTGGCATTCACAGAAGCCACATGTGGAAAGCTACCCCCCATAACTAAGGGCAAGAGAACAGATGGCGAGTGGACCTTTAATACTCCAGGCTCCTTGTGAGTACGAAGAGTAAATATTAAATAAAGGAGATGTACAGAAGCAGTCAGGGATCTTCTTGTGGCCACATCCATCATTTCAGTAATAAATATTAATAAACAAAGCTAAGGGATAAAAATCCAATTCGTAGCGTGAGTATCCTGACCTTTGATGGAATTAAACTTACCTTCTGTCAAACCTGCTATTTGTCGAACATCTGGTGAGATAAACTTTCAAATGCCTCATAAAGAATCACTTCCTCATGGCATTTGGGAGCACTCTGAGCCACCAAGAATTCTTGTCACCTCTTCTCCCACTGAGACACATTAAGGGCTTACCTGGATGGAAGGGTTAATTCCTGTATGTGAACCAGGGAGCCCATAGCTACTGAAAAACACACACATGTGCACAGACACCCACACAAACCACTTCCATAGCATCACTTGCCATCTGTATTATCATGATCATCATAATTATTTTTGCAACACAGAACTTCTTTCCGAGTCTCAAATTCACAAGCAAGTGGATACCTGAAATTACCTCTTAGAATTCCCAAAGAAAATCAAACTGTGTCCCAAAGCGACCTCTCTGTAGTAAGAGCACTGAAGGCACCACACACCCAGATACCCTGTGAAAGCTCGCCTGGGGCCTCCTCCACGTCGCTTCACCTGTCCCTCGCGAGAACATGCAGAGAATACACACAGAGAAACAAGTCACAGGTCCAAAACCACGCAGGTGGGTGGATACACAGCCTGGGCTGGCCTGGAGACCTGCTGCCACAGGTCCCAGCCCACTGTCCTCCCCATAAAGGATGAGGCAGCCTCAACCAGGTGGGCTGTGCATCCTCTTGGCTGCCAGCCGGGTGAGTCACCACACTTCTCCCAAGGGCCCCTCAGAAGTTCACCAAAGGGAAGCTTAAGACAAGGCCTAAGAGCCCAGTCTGCTTACCACCTGACACCTAGGCCCAACACCAGCTGACAGGCGGACCGCGTAACCCAACGTGACTTATCCTGGTCTCCTTAGGCCTCAGTTTCCTTGTCTACAAGATGAGGCTCACTGTGGCCATAGGAAGGATGACCTTGAGGATTAGGAGGATCAAAGGAGTGAAGATCCACGCATCACTCAGCACAGTGCCTGCCGTGGAAGGAACAGAAACTCTGGAGAGTGGGGGCCTCCCACGGAGGAGCCTGTGTCTCTGAGTGAGGGAAATTAGGGCAACACGACACCAAGAAACCAGCGATTCCGCCATGTGCTCCGATGCTCACCTGCGAACGTCCTCGGGCCTGAGAAGCGCACCCTTCCCCACTGCACAGTCAGGGAGACAGCAACGCCTGGGAGTGCAAGACCACCGTGTCTGCTCAATGAAGACTGAGTCCCCCGCACGACACGGACCTGCCCCACCAGTGCTCAGGTTTAAACTACGATATCAAGGCCCTGGCATTTACCGGAACTTTGCCGAGATCAACTGTCCTCTTTCCTTCAGTTACCAATCCTATCACAAAGCACAGAAAAGTCACAATAATAAGGTGGCCTTCTCCTGGGAGCCCTCAGCTTGACAGCTTCAAAGGTCCAACACAATCATTACCAGTTCCTCTTTTCATGTGACCTAAATATTCTGTTCTGCCTGTCAGTATGAAGACTCCCTGTGACCCGAGAGTCCAAGGTGCATGGGTCACCTCTGGCAGCAGGTCCATGGGTGTCTCCAGCCACCCTGTCCCTGAATATGACAGGGACCAGCCAGCAGGTAGAGGCCCTGCTGGAACTCACACCAAGGTCAGGGAAGCAAAAAGCTGGAGAAGTGATGGCTCATGCTTATCAATCCAGCACTCTGGGAGGCCGAGGCAAGACGACTGCAACTTCAAGCCCAGCATGGGCACTTAGGAGACTCAGAAAGACCATGTCTAAAAACCAAAACCAAATTTTTAAAAAAGAGCTGGAAACATAGCACAATACAAAGGTCCTGGGTTTAATCTCCAGTGCCATGAAAAAGAAAAGCGGATTAGAGGACAATAAAGTAGGCACAGATTCCCTCTTCTGTATACAGCTGACATGCAAGAGGCATGATTTTTCAACCTATCAGATAATGTTAGGAAGAGGCAGAGATCTTTTCTTTTAAAGCCAAATGTGGTAGTACAATCCCAGCACTCTGGGAAACCGAGGCAGGAAGATGACTAGTTTAAGTCCAGCATGGGCAACTTGGCGAGATCCTGACACAAAATTTTTAAAAAGATGGGGATGTAGCTCAGTGCAAAGGCCCTGCGTTCAATCCCCAAAACCACACACAAAGAAGACCGTAATTTTATCTTCTCTAATTTCCAAGTGCCGGTGATTCACTCAATTTTTAATTTTTGACAGAATGAGAAGAAAATTTTGTCACCTAATCCTCAGACAGTGGGGTAATATCTAGAATATACAAAGAACTGAAGAAAAAAACAGATTCCCCAAAATAAAAGACCCAATTAAAAACTTGCAAGTGAAATGAATAGACAGTTCTCAGAAGAAGAACAAGAAATCTTTAATCATTACAGAAATGCAAATCAAAACAACACAGAGGTTCCATCTTAACCCAGGGAGAATGCCTATCACCAAGAACTCGAAACACCACGGGTGCTCGTGGGAGCAAGCGGAAGAAGGAACCCCGCTGACTGCCCTGCTGGTGGGTCTGTAAAATGGTACAACCATTACAGAAAGAAGGATTGAGACTTCAAAAAAAAAAAACTGAAAACAGGTATTCCATGTGACCCAGTTATTTCTCCTCTAGGTATCCTTCCAAAAGAGTTAAAAGCATCATATAACATAAACACATGCAACGCCCACGGTCATCGCAGCACGACTCGTCATAGCTAAATCATTGAAGACGATGTTTCAGGGAAGTCCATCAACAGATCAATGGGTGAGGAAAACCAGGAATATATACACAACGGAGTAGCACTCTGCTGGACAGAAAACTCATTTGAGTCATTTCTAGGGAAACGGATGCACCTTAAGACCATTAAGCCTAGTGAAGTGAATCTCACCCTTAAGATTAAATATCACAAAGTATTTCTAATATGAGAAACCCAAAGCATAAATAAGTAATAGAGCCAAACAAGAGAGACAGTAGGAAGCAGAAGGGGAAGGAAAGGGGGGCTTGGGAGGGTGTGGGTGGCCAGGAAGGGGGAGGGGAAGTGAATGTGAAATGGATGTGATACCTGTGTGTACCAATTGCTCGTCAGGTGTAACCATTGTATATCACAAAACCTATTAATAGAAATAGTAACTCTTGGGGAAAATAAATTAAAAATAAGAGGGAAAGATTTCAACGGGGAGAGAGCAGAGTCTTCATGACACTGGAAAGTTAGTGGAGACGCAGGGAAAATAAATTTTTAGGTGACATGACAGAGGACAGCACTAAACAGCATCAAGAAAGAGAACAAAAATGAGAGTTCTGCGTCGCCGTCCACCTCTTCAATTAGATGAGAAGGCGCGGTGGGGTGTGACCAGTTTCAATCCCCCCTCTAACACCAGTAACTACAAACCTCAAAATCCAGGCACACTGGCACCTCCAGCTCCCTGCTTTGATGGGAACAGCCCTGGGTTTCGTGTGCATTTATTCCCAACCATTTGTCCTATGTATCTTGAGGAGGTGTCTTCTATTTACTGGGAGGGATGATGGTTTTTCATCTTCAAATGCAATGACGTCTCCCTCTTCCCATCAAGGCCCCTGGGGACAACTCTGGGCACCCTGGACTTTCCAACATGGATCACCCATGAACCAGACCCTGCTCCAAGCTCTCTATATACAGTGATATGTTTAGTCTTTACCACAGTCCTTTAAAGCAGGGATTCTATTACTCCTGTTTTACTTAAGGAACACTGAGGCACAAAACACACAGGAGAGGCTCCCAGGATTTGAGGATTCCGAGCCTGAGCTGCCTGTCACCCCTCTTTGTTCTGTAAGCCACCACGTCCACCCCACTCCACTTCTACCTCTCTGCCCCAGGATGGATGGATGGATGGATGGATGGACGGACGGATGGTTGGCTCGTTGGTCATTTGGCCCTGTGGCTCATTTTGCAGTGATGGAAATTGGGCCCAGGGCCCTCCCACTGAGCTACACCCTCCCCCTTTCTTATTTTTTATTTTCAGATGGGGTCTCACTAGGTCACTAAGTTGCCCAGGCTGGGATCAAACTTGTGATCCTCTTGCCTTAACCTCCCTGGGATTCCAGGCCTGTACCACACACACGGCTCTATTACCCCAGTGAGTCCACTTCTCCTGGATTTGCTTCTGGTGGCCTCTCCATCTCCCCTTAGCTCAGAGGCCCCAAGCTTCAGGTGAAGCCTCCTGCCTCAGGCAATTCAGGAAAACTGTCACAGGCCCCAGGTCTACTCTCCTGTGGGTCTGAGGTAGACCAGCCCTCTAGGACCACAACCAACACACCTCCCACACACACCTGAGCAGGCAGTGCTTCTGAGGAGCCAAACCTCCGAGGTACGCAGGTACAGCTCATAGACACACCTGTGCACAACGTTTGTGAACCGCAAACTACTGGTCCCATTCTCACAGTTCTCACCCCATGGCCTCAGTGTGGCCAGGGAATCTGCCCTGCCCGTGGTGGGTCCTCTGCTATCGCGGGGGGGAGGGGGGGAATTAATGAAATCCTGTAATCCCTCCATGGGTCGGTGGAGTCCCTATTTGATGGAAGACACTTCTCTTAGTCCTCAGAAGGAGTTCGGGGAACAAACTACCCCTCCTCCCCCGGGGCAGGAACTGTACAGATAGTCGCATTGAGACTCACCACATGTGCCCTCCGGAAGTGGGAGGGCTCACTCTGGAAGTAAGAAAACAAGGACAGAAAAGTTTGAACAGCCCCCAACACAGACAGCTGGCCACCAACACGCGAGGGGCACGAATTACCATCTTGGAGCAACTGACAAACAACTCTTCAAGAAACAAGGCTAGCCTGCGCCCGTGTCACCAGCCTGTCATCCCAGAACTCCAAAAGGCTGAAGCCAGAAGATTACAAGGTTGAGCTCACACTTGGCAATTTAGTGACTTAGTGAGATCTTGTCTTATAATAAAAAATATTTTTTAAAAAGGGGGCTGAGGATGCAGTGCTCTGATTTCAACCTACACTGCAGAAAAAAGAGAGAGAGAGAGAGGGGACAGAGAGACAAGAGGCCAAATGCAGACTCAGCTGCAAGCAGTCCCGCTTCCCACTATGGAGACACCTGCTGGCGCCCAGCACCCCTCGTCTCTGGTGTCCCTGTCTCCTCCCGCCCTATTTTGCTTTACCCTGAGTGCCATGTGCACTATTACTTACTGATCATTTTCTTTTAAATCTGCTTGCTAGGTTTACATTAATTTATCTGAGAAGGAAGTGATACAGTACCCCTTGAAATGAGAAAAGGCAATATCACTTTCCATAAAGAGGAAAATACCCTCTAAAATAAGTACAATAAAAACAAAACAATGTTATTGAATTCTAGCCAGACACTGCTGTCTGCCAAAGGCTCCAGCCCCCGGTGTGGGCTCTCATTGTTTAAAACAAAGCAAAGCAGGAGATAAGGAGATTAGCAGGTGGTTAGGGGTAGTGAGGGCTGGGGCTGCCACAGCACAGCCCTGGCTCAACCGGGATGGGCGGAGGAGGCGGAGTGATCCGCTGTCCTCAGGTAACCCATCTCCCTTGGCTGCCGACACCCAGGGCTTGAATACCACCTGCCCTAGGCGCCACCTAAGTCCTTCCCTTCCTTAGGGCTTCCCAAAGCCTGCGTGAAGACCAGTGTGGGGTAGCTTCCAAGACAGTCGCTCCAGAGCCTGGTCACTGCTGGGCAGAAACTGAAGGGCCAACACGAGCAACTCCGGGGGACAGAAGGTGATTTTGTGTGTGTGTGTGTAGGTCTCAACATGGCAAGTCTACCACCTTCTCTGGACTCAAGTCTCGTTGCCATGGGAACTCGCAGCTGTGGGGAGTCCAACTTTCTACAGTGTTCCAATGTGATGTGTGCCCCTTAAACACAGTGGCAGCCACACGCCAAGCCGTCACCCAGCAGCGACACTAATTACGTAACCTGCCTAGCATCATGTACACCCAAGTCCTGGTCCCAGTCTCCTTGATGGCTCAATTGTCTTCAGGATAAAAGGCAAAGAAAGGTGCCCCTCTATGCCATGACTGGTTGTGATTAATTCCAAAAAGTGTTCTTTTTTGTCACCTGAGGAGTCACTGAAGGACTGACTGGCACTAGATCCTGAAAATTAATAATAAGGCAAAGGATACCAGTTGTGTCCCCTGAACATTCAGCCCCTTCCTAGCCTGCAGGCCTCAGCTGTACACCTAAGTGAGCCTGTCCCCACTGGTCATGGGGGGACCGTGAGCCTGCGACTTTCTCAAGGAAGCAACAGCACACTGGCTTGTCTGTGCACAAGATCTTTTTTTTTTTTTGGTATCTTAGCTCAAATACTACAGTACATCGTGTGCTATCTAGCTGCAGTACATGTCCTGACACAATTTCCATAATAGCAAAATTTCCATACGGATGGCAAATAAATAAAACCTTTCTGTAGCATGGTGTGCAACTCTCATGGTCAGCAAATCCTATTAGGACTTTATTAGGCTGTTCAGGGAGGGAAATGCTGTATCCAATCTCTGGGACTTCGGCAGGGCAGTCCAGCCCTGCCACACAATAAAATCCAACTCTTGACATTTTTCAGCAACATGACGCTGTCAAAATTGAGTTTCCTCTGTGCAGCGTTGGAAAATATCTACTCTTCCCCATGCTGTCCCCAACTGGAGCCACAGCTGGGTTCTCGTTTTCTTGACCCATTTCCTTTAACAGCACACATCACTGCGATTGGCAAGGAGGCACTGAGGGCACACGCTGAGCTGCACGCAAAGTTGCCAAGCGGAAGTAGGTCTGGGGAGAAGACAGGAGGAGGGGCTCTGCGGAGGCAGGTACTTTAGAAAGACTGGGCTGAAATCCCAGAGAAATCCGAGAGAGCTCCCGCAGTGAGTCTCCCCGCGCAGCCTGGCCCTCAGCGGACACACCTAGGACACCAGTACCAGCTAACCACTTCTAGTTGCATCCACTGGGTTTGCCATTACTGGCAGCAAATATGTGACACCAACAATGTAAGGAGGAGAGGGTTAATTTGGCTCGTGGTTTCAGAGGGCTCCACTCACGGTCACCTGGCTCCAAGTAGGAGCATCATGGTGGAGCAATGTCCACTCAGTTCATGGGAACTAGACAGCAGAAAACGGGATCAGCACCTGAGAGGAAGGGGCCAGGGACCAGATGCGGACGCCAAGGTCACACTCCATGACCCACCTAGACACACTCAGAAGAGGGCTGTTCTAAGGCCCTGCACAGCCCCCAAGCTGATGAAGTTCACAATTCGGCTTCACCTCTCACGGATTCAAACCCGCCACCTTGTGCCTCTGAACAGGGAGGGAGCTGCGTCTGCAGGTGAGCTGCTCAGATCTGTGCCACGCAGACTCTCATACGGCTCTAGACAAGCCGTAGAGTTTCCTGTGCTCAGGAGGATTTAGGTGGAAGAGTCACCTGAGACCCTAGAAGGATGAGCCTCCAAGAGATGACTTTGGGCATGAAGGTCTGGAAGGACTTTCCTTTCATGCTAAGAATGCTCTTCAGAACCTCCAATCCCAGGGGGAATCCCTAAGAGGAAACCCCAAGTCCACCAGCAGCTCCTCGCGCCTGTATCATATACCTGCCCAGGGGTGGCGACAGCACATCCCCTCAGCCCAAAACTGAAACCCCGCACTCTTCAAAGGTAGAACAAAACAAAGGAAAGGACAGGGCTAGAAAAGCTTTAAAATCTCTGAATCAGCAGCTGCTGGTATTAAGAGCTAATGTACTGCTCAGTTTGTCATGGTTTACATCTAAAATGGCCCCCAAAAGCCTCATGCATTTGGAGGTGGGGCTCTTTGGAAGTGAGTAGATTGTAGGTCATTGTGCTCATCACTGGATTCACCCATGAAACAGCTCACGGCCAACTTGCTACAAGGAGGTATCCTGGGGTCAGGAACTGGAAGGTGTACTCCTGCCCAGCTCCTCCTCTCTCGCTCCGCTACCCGGCTGCCATGGGGTGAGCCGTCTCCTCCCACCACACGGTTTCTGCCTTGGAGACAGCTAGCCATGGGCTGAATCTTCTTAATACCATACACCAAAATAAACTTCTCCCCCTCGAAGTTGTGTGTTGGGTATTTGGTCCCACTGATAAGAAAGAGGCTAATACAGCATTTCAGGGTTCCACGTGGCTTTCCAGTGTGGCCACAGCCAAATACCGCAGATCATGTGACTCATATAACAAACATATTGTCCTTGAGATGGGGTCTCTCCATGTTGCCTAGGCTGCCTGGGAAACCAGGACTCCACAGACGGTCCCTCGGCCTCCTGAGTAACTGTTCCAAGAAATGTGCTATCTCCTAGCTCTGGAAGCCGGAAGCCACAAACCGAGGTGTCAGCCAAGTGCTACCCTCCCATGCCCTCTCTCCTCGGCTCTTAGGCGACATCTTCCCCACATCCTCACATGGTTGTCCCTCTGTCTGTATCTGTGTCCCATCTGCCCTCATGATGTCACCAGTCCTAGTGGGTGGGGTGGGGGCCACTCCAGTGACTTCATTTTAATCTAATCACCTACTTAAAGGCCCAGTCTGCAGACACAGACACAGGGCTTCAGCATGGGAACTGGTGGGGACACAGTTCAGTCAGCCATGACAGGCATCACTGTACAAGTGAGTCACATTAAGGTGTTCTGGTCCCTGTTTGCTGAATCCCTCCTACAGGCCAGGCACCGTGCTTGGCACAGGAGACAGCTCCTGCCTGTGAGGAGCTGGCATTCTATCGTAGGGGATGATGACTCATCAGCAACTTATTTCCTTCCAAGTGGACAAAAGCAAGCTATGAAGAAAGCCAGCTGGACCATGTGGCCGTAGTGGCGCAGGGGACAACTCAGGTGGCCGGGGAGGGAGGGACAGGAGAGAGGACACTATCGTGGCTTGGATCTGGAGTGTCCCCCAAAAGTCTCATGTTCCCATGGATACTGCGTAGGCCTGGGAGATAGGGCCGGGCTGGATACTTAGGGCTTGACCTGGAGGGGCATGTGCTGGTTCCGCCCTTCCTCCCAGTCTCAATCTCTCTTTCACCATGATGCAAGGACCTCTGCCACCGGAGCTCCGGCTCTGGCCCTGCCCCTGCTCCAGCCCTGCCATGTGCTTCCACCATTTTCCAGCTGCCCGCCTGTGAACGGACTGTGACCTTCTGAAACCGTAAGCTGTAATAAATCTTTCCTGCCTAAGTTGCGGATGTCGGGTATCGAGTCACAGAGATGACAAAGTAACTACTACAGAAACGCAAGGTGAGCGCAGCAGGCAGAGAGGACGAAGGCGAGGCCGAGGCTGCGGGGAGCGAGGCAGGCTCCAGCCTGAGAGGTGGAGGAATGTGTGGCAGGGCTGCTGGGAGCTGAGGACCCAGAGATGCCTGGGGCTCCGTAACACTCAGCATGCCACGTTCTGCCCGTCCTGCTCCCTCCGGCCACAGCCACAGCCACGGCCACTGCAAATGTGCCGTGGAACAGGGTCCTCACTCCCCACCCCGGCTCTCCCTGAGTCTCAGACACGGCGTGAACCTCACCGACTGCAGTTATAACCAGTGCAACGCAGACGGCTTCACTCCTTCTCTCCTGCAGAAACACATCTCCTGCCATCGATCCCACGCGCCACCCCCAGGCAGCAGAAAGTTCCTCTGGCAAAACCAACGGGGCTTTGATTCCCTACTCTGAGGGAAACGGCCGATCCATCTATTAAGCAGCAAGCGCAAATGTGTCGCCGAGAGGGAGGGAAAATCGTTACTTAGACCCTGGAGGTAAAGTGGCAAAGGTTTTGTGTTGTAGATTTCAAATTTAATTCAACTCCAGGGACACTTCACGAGCCTTAACAGGCTGCCAGTCCTGGCCAGGGCCACAGGCTCCGCCAACTCAGCAACCCATGGCTGGGAGAGGCTCAAAACCAAAGGAGCTGACACAGGCTCAACAATCACAATACGCCGGGGTAGCGGTAGACCAGAAGTCTGGGGGAAGCGCTCCCACAGCAAGGGGATGTAGGTGGGATTGCTGTGAAAGGTCTGGTGTGGGCTCACACCACCCAGACTCGAAGGAATGCAACTCAAGTTATATCCAGCCTTTGAATTACGGGTACACGATTCATTACCTTCTTCCCCCCTGGTTTTAAGTGAATTATTTTTAAATCTTCTCTATCAAATACAGAAAGTGACAGTTGATCTAAACCCAGTAGAGGGAGATGCCATATTTTTATTGTTAGCAGACCTCACAGCAGGATGAGTGCAGCACTTCACCTGTATGGGAAATCTTGCGAGACTGCCACTGAACAGTCCCCTGCCGGCTGGGATGGAAAGGTCTCTGAGTAGCACCGCACCCAAGAGCTCCCCAAATGGTATGTATCACCCCAGCCATGAGTGGGCGATTTCCAAATGCTGAGGAGGCCAGCGAGCACATTCCAGATCTACTGTGCTCACAGTTACTTCTTTCTCTTTTAAATAAAATTCCTTCTACTCTAAAATGAGTGGTGAAAGCAGGAAGGCTGCCTGGTTAGGGCTAGGAAATGCACAAGGAAGTCAGCAAACTTTCAGGCCCCGTGCCACGGACAGCCCGCCTCAGGGCCGCACCTCGGCATCTAAGTGTGCAACCAGCCGGCCTGGGCCATGGGGAGAGCAGTCCAGTGGCCGGTTTCTGAGTCGGCTCTCTTTCCTCTCACCCCCACTCAGCCAAACTGCACATCCGGAAAGGCAGTGGCTTCCCGCCCCATCCACTGTATGTGGCAGAAGGGTCCAGTCTCCTCCAGTGTCCCCTCGCCATACTGTGCGCACAGGGAAGCCTTGATCTCAGCAGAGTGAACACGGTCCACTGGCCTGAGAGCTCAGCCCAAAAGGTGCTCTGTGAGGACCAAGAAACAGCTGTTCCTATGAGTCAGAGATAAAGCCTATCGGCCTGAGACTCTCTACTTTGAGGGGGACAGGGTTTCAGCATATTTCAAACCTCATAGGAGCACAACAAAGACCTCCCGACCCCAACCCCAGACGCCCCAGAGCAGCCTCAGCTCCCTCCAAGCCACATGGGACCAACTGTGGCTAAAAGGCTTGCCTACTCAGGGAGATTTCAATGTTCATGTTTCTCAGACACTATTTCAGTATCAGTGAATAACCAATTCGACTTTTGTTCCAATCGGCCCCCTGTGATACAGTCTGAAATAGCAACATGATGGCGCAAACAGCACCCATCTGTCCCCTTCCCCAGTGGCAGCAGCACTGAGAGGAGACCGCAGCAAGGCCTGTGCGCCTGGATCCAGGGCCTCATCCAAGCCAGAGCCTCATCCAAACCAGAGCAAAATACGGCCCATTTCATTCATGCGAGACGTGATAAAAACAGTCACTTATGCTGGGAAGTGACATGACTCCCCAGGCCTGTGAAGGTTTGATGTCTGAGTGTCTGAATTCACCAAGGGACAATGGCCAGGCACGACACAACCAGACTGACTGCAAAGCAGACCCAGGACACCAGCCCTCAGCCGCAGGGTGGGCCCCAAGCGCTCAGAACTTGCCTGGTGACTCCAGCTGCCCTAGGCGTTGCCTCTGCTTCCCGCATTCCCATGCTAGGGACAGCCGTGTGTTCCCCTATCCAAGCTGCCTCGGTTTCCCCGAGCCTCCAGCCTCTCCTCCTCTCCCATCCTGCATGTGTGCGCCTCTGCCTCTGCCAGCTTCTGAGTCACCATAAATGTGGAGATGGTGGCAACTCCCTGCCATCCTGCTTGGACCAGACAGGCCCATTGGCCCCAGTCGTCCCCACAGTCTCAGTTCATCGTTCCCCGGCCATTAAAAGAAGCAAAACAGATCATACCTGAGCTGACGGGAGAGCCCAGAGATCAGGCCCCATCCCCACAAGCACAGCTCCCCAAGAGGGTTAAGACGGGGCTCCTCAGCTCCACATGTGGGCCCACAACCCAGTCCCACCATCTCCCGGTGCATGACCTCTGCCTCCCAGAGTCCCACATCATCAAACGGATGAGACCGATGCTCACCTGGGCTGAGATCCCACAGTGGGAGAACGCAGGGTTGAGCCCAAGGACACATATGCTAAAGACCATATTATGTCAGTCACTGTGGAACTGTATCCGGGGACAGTTCCTGGATACTCTGGCGCGTCACACGCCTGTCAGCATGCTTTGCAAGAATGAGCAAGCTACTTCACAACACCAGGGACAGTGGGGGAGTTTCCCTTCCGGTGTGCGCCTTGGTCACTCAGACTGCCCCAGCACACACAGGGAGTGCGCCAGCGACGCCCACCTTCACAGATTAAAATCCCACCCCTCCTTTTATTTCCAATACTGAGACAAGGCTTCAAAATTCAGGGGCCTGTAGGCGGGCAATCTAAGTGAGTGACGGGAGCCAGGTGGGAGACAAAAGGAAGTGGGAGATCTTCAGGCACAGTAGGCAGCACGTGACGCACCATGGCCCAGTTCTGGGTCTTTAGAGCTTTCTAAGAACATGGAGTGTGGCACCTGAATATCGTTAGAAGCTGGCAGCATTTTTCAGTATGTATAGAATGCCAACGGGGAGCTCAGCTTGGGCAACTTGGTGACTTAGTGAGAGTCAGCCTCAAAATCAAAAATAAAAATGGGCTGGGCTCAGTGTGAAGGCCCTGGGCTCAACCCCCAGCACCATCACAACCACGGCAACAGCAAAGGCACAAGGTCACAGACACCCATTTGCAAACACAGGCCAGACGTCTTTCCTCTGGGAATACCAACATCCCACAACCACAGCTATAGAAGGACATAACCCCGTCTGAGCTGCCTCCTCTCTGTCCTGCTCCCACGCCTGCACTGTAGCGTCAGAGTCCCAAGGACTCCACCAGAGGCAGACACTGCAGGAGGCAGCAGCCCGGGACGCTCTGCACTGGAAGCTGATAGCTCATGCCTGACTTTGTGCAGCAGAGTCCCTGGCAGGCACCAGACAAGCTCTGAAATTAACTTCTGTGCACTGAAAGGAGAGATTCCTGCTTGCCAGCAGAGAACAGCACTGCAGGGACCCCACAGCCTAGGTGCTAAGACCTCTTGCGGCTCATCCCTGTATCAGCCTCCCCGTCCCTACATTACGCCCAGCTGGAGAACTGTGCCCCACACGGCCAAAGGGAGCAGCTGGTATCTCCCTAAGTCTGCAAGGTGCAGAGGGCTGTGGGGGCAAAGGACATAGGCTCCAGGACAAAATCACTGAGGTTCACCCCAACTGTCCGTAGCTGTATGACCCTAGTCAAGATGCGTAGCTTCTCTGGGCCTCAGAAAAAAAGGAACAAAAACAAAACCTGCCCCTCAAGGCGTCTGTTGACAGTTTCCTGTACAGAGCTTACAATATAACCTGGACCATTCTAAGACCTTGTTAGTTACTACTGTGTATGCCATTCCCCTGGCCTGACAAGCTTTTCCAAGCCAGGCTGTAAGGCTTTCCTGGCCACCAGCATCTTGCCTCTCTTTTCTCTAATGCTGTACCCAGCAGTGCTCTCTCTGTACCAACAAGAAAAATCCTTTGAGTCTTACATGTTAATCCCCCACATGGAATGACAGAGGGCTGCTTACAGGGGGAGGCTTCACGTTTGACATGGAGGAGAGAGTGCTACAGTAGATTCATAATGTCTGCCATGGCAGAGGGAATGTGGGAGTCCTGCAGTTGATTGGTGATGTCTGCCTCGGTGGGGAGAGTGCTGGAGCACAGCAGCTGAATCCACACGTCTGCCAGAGCACATGAAAGGCAATACGTTACAGTTAGTGGGCCATGCCCGCCTCGGCAGAGGAAACACTGAAGTGCTGCAGTCAGCTGACAGTACCTGCTACTGCGTCGGTATACCGAAGTGTTGCAGTTGATTAGTAATGCCTGTCACGGCAGTGGGAATGCTAAGGTGCTGCAATTAATTAGTAATGTCTGCCCATGGCAGTTAGAGTGCTGAGGTGCTGCAGTCAGCTGGTAATGCCTGCCGTGGCAGAAGGAACACTACAGTTGGCTGGTAATGTCTGCCGTGGCAGAGGACCATGCCTTGGCCATTCTTGCTTTACCACAAGCACGCGGCACTGCCTTACATTAAGGAAGCTCTGGGGGGCTGGACTCATGTTTCCCAGTTCCTCTGAAAGCAGCAGCTGGTTCTACGTGGACCAGCCCTGCCACAGGAGCAACTGTCACAGAGCTTGGTAGACACCAGGTCTGAATCCATCACTGCCAGGGGCCAGCTCCAGGGCTCCAGGCGCCCCGGCTTCACGGTGGCCGCAAAGCCTGCTGGCATCTGCCAGAGCTCCGAGTCCTACAGCTGGGCATCTGAACACTGCACTTCCAGTGGCCATGACCCAGCATGTCACCCAGACAGAATCAGGGCCACTCTGGGCTCACAACAGAGCCCCACTTCTGACCCACAAAACAAAGCCCCTGTGCTGCGGTCTACGTGCCCAATGCATCAGCATGTGAACCCAGGGAACCAGCACACTAGCATCCATGGAGGACTCTCAGTGTGTAAGACTCTGTTTTAAGCACCTCGGTACTTCACTTAATCTTTACAACAGGACCAGGACATAGATCCCATCATTAACCCCATCCCACAGATGGGGAGACTGAGGCACAAACAGGGCACACAGCTAGCATGTGGCACAGCCCTTCAGCTGGCCAGGAAGCTTTGTGAACATTACACAGCCAGGAGGGACCCGGCATAGAGTGTTCCCCCACTGTCAGCAGTGCTAGATGCAGGCTCTGTCACACACACTAAGGCTGCTGGCTTGCTTCAACGAGAAGCTGCAGGGGCAGGGGAAGATGGCACCCCCAACGGCCTCTGCACACGGCCAGGAATGGGGGTGCCTGGCACAGTTCTGCCAGGCATCCAGTGGAGCAGGGAGAGAGCCGGAGTGCCACATCATCTGGGGCGTGACAGGGTGACCCTCTCTGCACCAGGCTTTAGGTTTTCGTCATTTTAACATCTTCTCACCCGAAGGAGATTTCTGCTTCCCGCAGCTGCTCCCGCCCTGATTCTGTACAACTGCTTCCTTCTCTTTTCAAGCCCCAGTGCAAGAATCGCCAACACTCAGCCACAGACCAGAAGAGTCTGTGATCTGTTAGGACCAGGGCCTAACAGATCAAGTTCGAGTCCAGCCTGGGCAGCCTGGGCACAAGCAAGCAACCAGCCAGAGCAACCCCTCCCCATCACTGGCCTGACTGCCTGAGCTCCGCCTCCTGCCCGATGAATGACGCGCCGGATTCACGCAGGAGCCCGAGCCCTACTGTGATCGAGGCCGCTCACTCATTGTGAGAATCTAATGCCTGGTGATCTGAGGAGGAGCTGAGTGATGACGTGAGCGCCATCCTCCCTCCTCCCAAGAATGCAGAAAAACTGTCTTACACAAAATTGTCGCTGTTGCCAAGGAGGTTGGGGGCTGGTGCCCCGGGAAACGATCCTCCATACTACGCTGTGTGCTCCTGGAGATCTGCTTGAGCCGCCCTGAGATCCAAAGCATCCCTTTCTTCACTCCAAACTCCACCACACAGCTCTCAGCCCTGATTCCCTGCACACTTTATGGTCTACTCCTTCTGTTTGAACTTGACCACCCATTCCAGAGGCTGACAAACCACAGCCCCAGTCGAAGTCAGCCCTCTGCCGGCTTCTGTACATAAAGTTTTATGGGAACACAGTCACGCTGACTCACCATGGCCTCTCTTACCCTGCACCGGCAGAGCTGAGGAATCACCTGGGGGCCAACGAGGCCCGTGTGTCTATTCAAGACCCAGCCCTTTCCAGCAGTCTTCAGACCCCAGCCTGCTGTCCTGCCTGGGTCTCGCTGCATGACCTGACACTGGAGGACACTGAGTAACCTCTCCTCGTGAACCCAGCTCTCAGGCACCTGGCTAAACTCAGCACCACTCACAGCAGCAGCAGACCATGTCCTCAGGAGGACACCGCTCCCATGCAGGTGCTGCCCGAGAAGGCAAGGGCAGCTTGGTTAGCCAGCTTGGCCCTGGCAACTGTGATCGTGAAGCTTAATTGTCCTTTGATTCGCTCATGAGCCACCTCGTACACTACACTTTTGGGTGTGCCTGGGTGACTCATAAAGGCCACGACCTTAGGCCTCTACCTCTGACCTCTGGGCCGTCCTCTGGCACTGGCCCCCTGCTCTTACTCCCAGCTGCCATGACCTCAGCAGCTCTGCTCCCCACACCCTCGCACCATGAGGTTCCACCCAGAGTAGCTGACCATCGACTGGATCCCCTGAAACCATGAGCCAAGTGCATGACCTTGGCCTTTACAGGTGTCAGGATGGATCCCAGCAACAGAACACTGACTAACACAGCCCCCAATCATCCTGCATTAGGGAATTTCAAATATCTTCTGCAACCAAAAGAATCCCTCTCAAGGACCAGGGAGCAGAGACAGGCTCTGCACTTCCCCTTCTCCCCAGGAGGACAGGCCTCTGACCTCAATCAAGGCCAGCAGGCACAGGTGGCATTTCATACTCACTCAACTGCTGGGACCACGTCACCACCTCTATCAAGTCCTGCTGTCCCCCAGGCGACTGGCTCTGTCAAGCACCCAGCCTCCCCCTGCCCACATCAGGATGACGCCAGCTCTGCCCCCACGGCCGCTGCCGCTAGGTGGCGCTCCTCCCGCTGCTCTGACCCACCCCAGGACCCACACCGCACAGCAGGAGGTGAGCGCTAGGTCCTCCCGCTGCCCCGGGCTGGGACACGCAATTGGCAACCAGCAACCGTGGGTGGACCACAGACAGCTCATCAATCCCCCTCCACAGGACCCAGCAAGGCCTCTTACCGAAGGGTGAACTGGTCTGCCATGGAGCCGCTGGCCAGGGAGACCAGGAAGGTGGCTGTGTCCCCTTCCCGGATGAGGTTGAGGGGGACAGAGAGGGCCACGTTGTCATCTAGGTTCAACAGGGACCAGCGCAGGTCATCCTGCGTAGGGTACACCACCACGCTGCCGATCCTCTCGCGGGCAGGCGAGGGGCCCTCCTGGCCCACGTGGACGTTGTTCTCCCATGCACTATGGCCCTCCAGGGCGCACAGGCCAGCCTCACCGGCCGGGTACAGCATGAAGAAGAGTTCCATGGCGGTGCCCCCCAGCAGGGCCGGGATCTCCTCCTGGGGCTCCAGGTCCAGGCCCGAGCTGAACCACTCGGGCAGCAGCTCCAACTCGGCCACACACAGGCCTGGGGCACCCTGCAGCCGGCAGCTGGCTGCCACTTCCCGGGCCTCGGGGTAGGCGAACATCCTGACACAGGGCAGGCTGTCCCCAGGGCCGCTGTCGTCCCAGCCCATGCCACTCACGTAGAACAGTGTCTGCACCTTGGGCCTGTTGGAGTAGATGGAGCTGTCGAGGATATGTGACTTCAACTTCCAGTTAAAGGGGAATTTCCCCATGCTTCCAAAGGGTGTGGACACCAGCAGGAGCTCGGGGGGCACCGGCTGCTCCACCCAGAAGGGGCCGTAGCTGGCGTTGATGGTCGGGGGCGTCCGGGCGCGGTAGACGAACAGCGACTCGGCCCGGGCCTGCAGGCTGGCGTTCCGTGTGAGGTCCTGCTTGGCTTCCTTAAGGAAGAAGGCCTCCTCTGCGTCCACGACGTTCAGGCTGGCGGGGAGGTAGGCGGGGAGCGAGGAAAAGCGCTGTAGGCCGTCTCCGGCGCCGCGGCTCTCCGTCCCTGGGTAACAGAGAAGCAAACAGAGTGTGAAACCCCGCACCCACGGATGCGTGTTCCCCAGCCACCGCTCTACCAACTGCCCCCTGCCTCCACACTGCCAGAGCCCTGTCACGGCACACAGGGCTCTCCACGGAGTTCAGAAGCCCCCTGGTGCCGCAGGCCTTTGGTCCCAGCTCTCTAGAAGGCTGACGCAGAAGGATCACAAGTTCGAGTCCAGCCTGGGCAGCTTAGTGACTTACCTTAGACCACCTCAAAATCAAAACCAAAAAAACGGGCTGGGATGTAGCTCAGTGTGACAGCCCCCGGCACCTTCGTCATTCATCGCCAGACAAAGAGACAAAGCGCAGGCTGCCCGCTCCTATGTCCCTCCCCAGGGCGCGCACACTAGCGTATGCCACACACAACACTTCCCTGCTTGGCCAAGGCTCCCCGCCCAGCACCTGCACAGGGCACTATTTAGCCCCTCAAACACCTCCACAACTGCGCAAACAGGCGCTTCTACCTCTGGAACCTGCCCCTTCTGAAACACCCAGAAGAACACGTGAAGGCTGATCTGCAGAGACGCCTCCTGCAGCACAGCTCAGAACTGCAAGCGAGCCCGCGGAGCGGCGCGCTGGGAGCAGAGGCCTGGATGTGAATTCTGGCTCGGCCACTTCCTAGCTGAGCAACTGGTAAAGTCACTTAACCTCTCTGTGCCCCACACGCCCTCATACAAACTGGGATGTGAACTTAAACTCCACCCGGTCAGGACACTGTGAGGATGGATGAGTTGCCAAACAGGAAGCGGAGAGAACGGTGCCGGGACACACCAAGGCCTGCTAGCACCGTCAGGATAGGTCATCACAGGTCATCCTAACCCACACTAAAATTAACCAAGAGGATGCTGTGACTTTACAGTTTAACAATAGAACAACGGCAACTATAAAAAAGGGGGAGGGGGTCACGACTCTCAAAGGTGCTGAGATATAAACATACTTCCGTATTTACAGTATCTACAGTAGGAAATTAAATGTAAAAACCAAATTGTCCGAGCATCATGGCTATGGTTTGAGCATGCCTCCACAAGTCCACGCATTAGAACCATAGCTCCTCAGGATGGCAGGAGGAGAGGTGGGCCTGGGCCCATTTTGGTCCTGGGGTGGCGGGTCCCTTGTGAACTGGCTATGTCATTCTTGTGCCCATTTCGGGGGTCTATCCTCTTTCCTTCTTCCATGCGCGTCCATTCACCACCGTTTCACTGTCGTCCACAAACTGACAGTGAACAGGTGCCAACTCCGGGCTCTCAGATTTCCAGCCCCCAGAACTGTGAGCCAAGATAAGCCTTTATTCCTTATAAACTACCCAGTCTCAGGTATTCCATTACAGCAACAGAAAACAGACTCAGACAGCGACACATGATCTTATTTGGGTAAAATGTCAAGCATTTGGTGTATATGAATTTCTACTTGCTGGTCAATAAAAGCCAAAGAGAAAGATGTTTGCTTTGCTATGATTTCTTTCTACTTTCAATGTGTTACAACAATCAAGTGTTGTTCTGCTAGTTAAAATATGGAACACATAGCTGGGTGTATCGTAATCCCAGCCACCTGAAAGGCTAAGGCAGGAGGACCACAAGCTGGAAACCAGCCTGGCCATCGATTGAGTGAGACTCCACTGAAACAGAAAAGGGGGATGGAGGGTGAGGATGTAGCTCAGCACTCCCTAGGTTCAAGAAAAAAAAAAAGCATGTAATGCGCATGCACCACAAACACAGATGCCTGTGTGCGTGTCTTAGTCTTTCTGATGGAAAAACACAAACAGCAAAGAGCGAGCCAGCTCGCCAACATGAAGTCACCAGGAACCAGGGACAGCAAATCATACCACGAATAGACAGAGGTGGGTTTTTTTTCCCCCTCTTGCCCTGAAATAAACCTCCACCACAGGAGCCCAGTCTCCTGACAACACCAGGAAAATTGGAACCAGATAGGGACCTTGAAAAATGTGGCCTCAACAGAGGCTGGAAAGGCCTGAAAACACCAGACCGTTGATTCTGACTCCTAGTAACATAATCTTGTGCAGCCGCCACAACTTCTACAAAACACAGCTTCCCATGATTCCCGGGGTGCTTGGCCTCATCCGGGGGATTTTGTGGGGGGTAGTGTGGGGGCACTTTTCTTTCTTGAAGGATGACAAGGCTATGATCAGGAGAGGGTGAAAAGCACCCCAGCCTTGTGTGGGCTACTGCACCCTCTTCCAGGAGGGGTTCCAGACTTAGGCTCTCTGCTAGCGTCACCTGTGTCACCAGACCCTCGCTGAACTACTAGAGGAGGGAATTACTCCTTCATTCCTCTTAGTATCCGCCTTGCCACATCAGCTATTTGCCTATGATGTGATCAGCACTGGGCCCACGGGACAACACAGGGACAAGACAGACACACTTTCTGTCCCTAAGGAGCCCCCAACCTTTGGAGAAAGTCACACCTCACATGCACCAAGCACACAGGAAGCTGAGCGTGAAGAGCCTTCAAAATGTCCGTCCCAGCAATGCTCCACCTCCCGGCTTATCCCAAGAAAACAGCCAAGTGACCAGGAAGGAGAGTAACATGCAGGTGTGCTCGCAACAGGTGTGATTTACACCCTCCCCACACTGGACGGAACCTAAGATCATCAAGAGGCTAGACGCAAGGGTGCACACCTGTGATCCCCACACTCTAGGAGGCTGAGGCAGGAGGATTTCAAGTTGAAGTCCAAGCTGGGCAATGTAGACACCTGGTGTCTCCAAGCAACATACAAAGAAATACATAACTAGTGGGAGTTAGGTGAACAGGGAGGGTGTGAGAAGGCCAAAAATGAGAAGGGATTCTAATGTTCATGTGATATATATGTGCACAAAACACTCAAGTTCACTGCAAACAAGCTCGTTACGTATCACATATATATTAATAAAAAATGAGGGGGAGGAAAAAACAAAGAAATACATTAAAAATTTAAAAATTAAAGCGGCTGGGAGGTAATAGCACAAAGGCCCTGGGTTCGATCCACAGTATCACACACACACACACCCCAAAAAACTATTAGGCCAATAAACAAATAAATGCTAACAGACATTCTATATGTGTAAAATTAACAAGCGCTAAGACCTTGATTTCAACAGATATGTAGCGCCGCAGGAAACAGGGCATATTTGCTGAGAAAGAACACACCAGAAGTTGTTCTAGTCACTTCACTCTCCTTATAAACCCACACACAGGCATGAGCCATTCCCTCCCATCACATGGACCCGTTTCCTCCAAAATGTAGTCACATCACTTGGGCAGGATTAGGGACAAATGGCTTTGAAGAATCAGCCCCACTGGAAGGGAGGCTGTGGCTGCTGCCAGCCCCACGGGGTAACCTGCACCTTGGCATTATCAAACCACGGGAAGGTCCCGCCCAGACGTGACTTAAACAAGTCTGGTAGTGGTGGCAATTGGATCCCTTTTCTCTCGAGTCAGGAGGTTAAATTCCAGGTGAATCTGACCGCAAGTGAACTGGCAAGAGGACCACAGCCAGCAGGGGACTTCTGCCTTGGCAGAATGACGACAGCCATCAGCCACCTCAGGTTCGGAGGTGAGACGTCCAGATTTTTACTTTCTCCTAAACTTCCAGTGAGGTCCGCGGCAAGGCTTAAGTTCTGGTTTACTTACAGATAGATACAGCAAAGGAAAATTATTTTTAAGGTAATTTAAGTACGTGCAAATTCATTATGCTCTATTTTTATTGTGGACTGGTTCGTTCCTTTCTTTAGCTTTTATGAAGCTATTTCACACCTCTCAAAAATTGATCTCTGAGAAATTGAAGGCTGTGCTCTCTCTTTATCACAGCCAAAGCCTCTGTTTTATCCACAATGGCGGCGTGAGCTTTACTCTCCGGTCTCACCACAACTCAAGCAAAGTACAATACAAATTTCATCTGAGAGCTTATGCAGAGCCGTAAACCTCAGCCGCCAGGCCCTCTTTCTGTCTTCAGACCTAACTGCAACAAAACAAGAGATCTTAATTTAGGAGAAGCTTATGAGGGTGCCAGGATTGTGTCCTCAGAAATGCTCAACCTACAGCCAGAAAATCCAGCACCCCACTCCCAAAACCCAAAACGTCCTAGAGGAGCAACATCCCTTCCCACATGGGCATGAGGACCACATGGTCCACATGCCAAATGGGGGGGGGGGGCTGATTTGATTTGCTGGTTTCCCAAGGGGGCCTTTTCCCAGTACACAGATGGGGTGGCCCCCAGGGCATAAGATGAGGAGTCCTCAGGAAGCCAGCGACACAGTCATCTCAATTCCCTCCCTGTAAGAGAAAAAAGAGTTCAGCTCCCGAGAGAGCACAAGGTGCGTATCCTAGTCACTCCTCATCGCCGGGACATAGTACCCAACACCCACACCTAAAGGAGAAGAGGTTCCGTTTAGCTGACAGTTTCAGAGATCTTAGTCCATACATCCATACATGGCCAGTCAGAGTCAATGCAGAAGAGATAAAAGCAGTAGAGCCTGGAGGGGGAGCTCTGGGGGAGGACAGCTGCCCACCACATGGAGGCCAGGAACCAGAGACAGAAGGGAAGAACCAGGGACAAGAACACACCTTCGCAGGCCACACCCCAGTGACCGGCCTCCAGCCAGGCCCTGCCTCCAGCCAGGCCCCGCCTCTAGCCAGGCCCCGCCTAGCAGCACATGACCCGGTCCATGGTGAGTCCACTGACGAGCACAGCACTCCGGGGTCCAGTCACCTTCCACGTACAGGGGACTGGGGGATATTTCAGACCTAAACCATGACAGTGTGCCAGGCAGTGAGCTCTGTAGCTAAAGGGTGTTGTGACCCAGATCAGCAATACAGACAGCTCCAAGGAAGCTCCAGTGAGAGGTCAGGGTACTGTGGAGGGGTCAGGGAGGATTCATGCCCTCCTGGAATGAAGCAGATCTTCTGGGGCTCCCAGCAGGGATCCTGTGACCCTGAGTGAGCAGCAGTCCTTACTATGCTTAGCACACAAGACATGCTCCTGGATACGGACCTTGGTGGGTCCCAAAGGTCCCAAAGCCCTGAACCCCAAGACACTATGACATATATCTATTCCCCAAGCCCCTCTCCAGACTCAGGAATCAGCCCCTTTCAGGACTGTCACCAGAATAACTTAGGTGGCTACTGGTCTACCACCAAGAGCAAAGGCTCAGAGCATTTCCACAGCTGAGCCTGACTCCATTTCACCCCAGACAGCTCAGGGTGGTGACCCAGGCATGGTCGGCTCCCTCATCAGGCACCAGGTGAGCAGGACTTTGAAAACCACCAGCAAGACAAGTTCCCCACTGACCTGTCCACAAGGATCTTGACTAACCGCAGGCAGTCCACAGTCACCTGACCACCCTGGCACAACCACAAACCACTCACTGACTTCACAGCCAAGGGGCCAAGAGCTAGAAACATTCAACCTGTGGTACCATTTTTGGTTTTGGCATTTGTTTTGAATGAAGAGGAACCACTGTGGACCAAACATAAAATATATAATAAAGTTAATATATATGTATACCTACTAATATTTCACAGTATAATATTAAAATAAGCTGAAGGGCAAAAAAAACCAAATGTGGCTGCAGGTTGGACATACGTGATCTTTGCATACGCCAGTCTGGGCTTGGAGGTGTGGGACATGTGGCCTCTGGGTGGAAAAACAGACTAGACGGTGCTCAGCGCTCTCTTCTACTCAGTGGCCCTGCTCTCCGCCGTGCTAGGGCCACATGTTCCTCCCAGCCGGTCGCACGGGCTGGGAAGCTCATCACTCACATGTCAGATGAACACCACAGCTTTACTCAATTCGGAGCCTTAGGCCCTCCATTGTTCTCCACTTTGTAAGAAACTACATTCCCCAAGATCCCTTGCTCCTTGGCCGGGGCATGCATTCAGCCTACAGGAAGCTCCAGGAGGATACTCCTGAATGGGAAGAAGGGTAACTCAAGGTATCCTTCCCTTGTCTCCTCCCAGCAACACTCACTGGTTTCAACTCTCACCTCTTGTTTCAGGCCCCCGCGGCCTTCCCACCATGGCCACAGTTCCTGTTGGAGTGCTAGCCCCTACCAGACTGGCCCTGAAAACCCAACTCTGTCCTCGTCCCCTGCAGCCCGCCAGGTGTTGACAATTGACACTGTTAATGTCCACACTGCCCTGCCTGGCCCAGGTGGTACTTGACCTGCAGAGTTCAGATTTTCTATCACTTGAGTCATGAATTCCATTTACTAAATTCTATCTGTTGAAATGACCAGAGGGCTTCCGTTTTCTTGGCTAATGTGTAATAAATTCAATACTGAGTCATTTCATCCCACTATATTCCTTCAAAGTTATCAATGTCTGAAATCACCCTTCATATTTTCACTTTTTAAGTATATTTGTTTACTATTCCTTCCCTGTTCTTAAGTCCAAGCTCCATGACAGCACATGTGACATCCAGCTGCCCGCTGAATCTCCAGCGCCTGGCAGAGGAGGTTACACATTTCCCAACTGGATGTCCGTCAGTTCCGACTGCTGTGCTGTGATGCCGGGAAGATAAGCCTCCCCACACTCCTTGTGCGCCTCTCGGGGTCATCAGCTGTCCCGCTGTCATTCCCACGCCATCTGCCCGTCACATGTCACTCTCTTCAATTCCTCCTCACATACCCCAGTCCTGGGTCACCACACTGGCAGCTCTGTCTGCCAAGCACAGAGATGCAATTCTCCTACATGAGGAGAAAAGACACCTAAAGGTGAAGCAAGCTGTTCCCACGCCGGCACACCCTGGCACACTGACCTGCCACACTGGGTAACAGTCAGCTGTACTTGTAGGATGAGCAGTCATCAGCACTCCTGAGAAGAGATGAAACTGAGCCACCAGGATGTAAGCACTTTGACCCTGGCTCCCAAGTTAAGGTTTCGGCTAAACCTGAGAAGTTCCAGAGCCTTTCCGCTTTTACCGCCTGGCCGGCCGGCCTGGCCTGCCACGGTGACTGGGAGGCTGAAAAATTAGCCACAAGGAGGCTGGCTGATGGAGCTGGAGCTTGACACTTCACAAGACCAGGTTCGTGGACACAGCCTGGGAGGTTTTCACTGCTGTCTGGTCACAAGGGACTATTTCTCCCGTTCCACACGCCTATTACCAACCTAGATCGCTAAGTAGAACAAGAAAACAGGCACAGAACTTCTCGGCGCAGCTGCCGGCTTGAGCTCCACCCTTCTGTACCAAGGCCACAGAGGGACATCCAGGGCAAGCACGCGGGACAAACACTCGGACTGAGGGCCAGCTGCCTGGGCGAGCCACTCAGACGCCCCACCGGTGGTGGGGCGGTACTGTGACTGCCCACTCATCTTCCTACCAGTTGTAACCCGTCACAGCATTTGAAATACGAGTCACTCCTGGGACACACCAAAAAAGGGAAAATACCAAAAACTCAGCCCACTGAATTCAGCGCCGGACAGGAAAAGCCAGGTGAGTTTCTGCTTTTCCAGCCAGACAAAACACACCACGGACTGAGAAAGAAGGTAAGGCCACACAGGACAACCCAAGGCCACCAGGACAGCCCGAGGCCACCAGGACTGCCCAAGGCCACCAGGGCCAGCTTACCCTCTGGCAGGAGTGATGCTGGCCTTATCACTCAGCCCAGACAGTCCTGTGTAGTCACCTTGGGGCAGATAGGAACAGGGAGCAGATGGGACGTCAACAGGGACTGATAGACAGTAGCCAGGAAGCAGGTGGGAAGCAGACGAGAAGCGAACAGGAAGCCAACAGAAAGCGAAGGTGGGGCCGGACTCTGCTCCCAGCTCCAGCCTGGACGGCCCCTCTCTTCCCATGATTGGCAGATCCTAAGAGGGAACAGCTGGCCAGGAGAGACTTAATTCGCAGTCTCCACCCCAGCATCACACAAATCAGAGGAGAAAAAGGCACATTTGGAAGTAGGACCCATTCCATACAACAGAAGAGGACACTGAGGCACAGGGGGTGAAGCCATACACTAGGAAGTTCTGGTTCCAGGACCAGGAGTCCTGGTAAACTGGCCCCACAAGGTGCTGCTAATCACTTCCCTAGCCTGCTTCATGGTAAGGAAGCTGGGGGAGGATGGGTTCTCGCCCCCAGAACCAAGGATGCGCCATAATTCCTTCATGGTCCAGAGGGAGACAGGAAGGCTCCAGAGAAACATGTAAGGTAAAACTTAAAAGGTTAGCGCTCTTAGAGTGGAAGCCAGGGGACCAGCACATGGCTACCTCAGAGGCTGCAGAATGGCATCCCGAGCCGCGCAAGACACCTGCACGTGTGGGGTGCAGAGCCAACTCAGGGGTGGAGAGGAGGAGTTTCCTCTCCATCTTGAGTGCAGAGGGAGATGGACAGAAAGACAGACGGATGTGTGACTGTGGGATTCGGGGGCGGGGGCCTCCCCACAGAGGACAACTCCCTCAGGCAAGAGGACAGAGGCAGTCAACAGCTACCTCCATGCTCTCTGCGACAGGAGTTCTTAGTCCTGGCTGCACGGTGGGGGACAGGTGCGTCACACTGTGCCCACGTCCCCCCTGTGTGACTCAAATAGTGTCAAGCGAGCCCAGTTTGCTTCTCTGCTCCATAACTCAGCATAGCTCTCTGACACCAGAGACCACTTTCCTCCCAAAGCAGCGGAGGCCTCAGGAAAATTCACACAGCCCTTGAAACCCCTGAAAGGGTACGGAAGGTGTGTGTACACACACACACACACACACACACACACACACACACACACACTCACTCAAATGTAATGGACAGCAAACTCACTCTCACTGAGCTTCCTGTGCATGGGGTGAATACAGAGTGGGGGAGGATGCCCACCTTTGTATCATTAATTCTTAGGTCCTCCTGGAATTTCTTTTGGTGCGTACTGTGAAGTAAAAAGCTCATAGAAATTGGAAACTAGTAGGCGCTGAATGCAGAGAGGTGAAGGGGTTCTTTCACCCTCACAGTTTGCGTTCATTTGCATTGCCTGCGCATGCTGTGTGCCAGGGTGTGCACCGCCCAGCTCTGTGTATCAGGGTGTGCACAGTCTGTTCCCGTGCGATTCACCCACGCCCACACACGCCCACTCTTTCCATTTCCTTCTGGCGCATGCCTCGCCCTTGAGCCTGGACACTGTTCTCCCTCGCTGGCCACTGCCCCACCCCACATGTGTGTGGCCTCCCCGTCTCCTATCATATCTGACACCCTTGTCTTTATTTTTTAAGTCCAGACAAGCCCTGGGCCGGCCTATAATTTGCCCGCTAGGGATTTAGTGAGCTCCTTTGTTCTGCCTCTGCATTCATGGCAATGCATCTCCACATAAATGAACATGGATTTGCACTGGGCTTACTACATGACAGTGCTGTGGACTGCCTGTATCCCCCAGCCAACCGTCTGACACTGAAGTCCTTACAGTAAGAAATGAGGTCCAGATCCACACACACCCAGGGGAAGAGCTGTGAAGACACAAGGAGAGGGTCGCCATCCACTAGCCAGGGAGCCAGGGCTCCGGAGAAGCCACACCCGCCAACCCCTGGATCTCAGACTTCCAGCCTCCAGGACTGGAGAAAAGACCCTTGGACTGTCAGAACGCCCAGCCAGTGGCACTGTGTCACAGCAGCCCTAGCTCCCACTGTCCACAGTAGCTGTGGACGTCCTCGTCCCTTGTGTCTTTACAAAGTGGGATCCAAACATCGTCATCAAGGGCTGCCAGCCCGGAGTGCCTATTTTCTGTCTTCCCAGTTAACTTTAGAACTGCTGTCAAGTCGCCCTTGCCAAAACCTACATAAACCCTGAGCTGGAGGTGAAGATCTGCACAGTGGAATTGTGGGTGCCTTTCAGCTCTCTGCTACATGTTTTCTACGTATTTTTCAAGTTTTCTACAATGAGCATGTGTTGCTTGTTCAATCTAAGAGAAACATTGACATGTTTCCTTTAAAAAGAGAGAGATGGAATTTCATTTTTAGTGGCAGCCTGATAGGACGCATTCCCTGGCCCCACCCAGAACCCTCACAGAAACAGAAGCATAAAAAAGAATAAACCTATTAGTAAGACAAACAGAGGGGGCACTTCCCATCCTCCCAAAGCACGCACCCTGGGGAAAGGGCACAATGCTTGGCATGTATCCCCAGCAAATTTTCCAGAAGATCAATTCTTCTCCAAGGACAAAGAATAAACCCTCTAGAAAAACATGTCGGGCACCCAAGTGTGGCCGTGGGCGCTGACTCCTGAGAGGGGTGGAGATGAGGCAGCCACGCTGTGACAAGGCCAGAACGGACCCACTGAGGGTGCAGCACAGGAAGCTAGAGGAACCAGCCACGGCCAGGATAAAGGAAAGTCGCACTTGGCAGAGGCACTCTGGCCGAGGATCCCGCTACCGCAGCCACGTTCGAGCCTAACCGAGGGGAATGTGCTTCTGTTGACCAGCTAGATCCTCACCTCTCACACACAGGGCACTGCCACCCACATTTTTTAACTCAAGTACTTGAGGCAGAAGAAAACAAAGGGAGGGGAGAGGAGTGATCCTGAGAAAACAGAAAGCAGAAACAGCCAGACTTGGATGACACCTGGGAGGCAGGAT
Organism: Ctenodactylus gundi; assembly: GCA_004027205.1. Taxonomy (NCBI): domain Eukaryota; kingdom Metazoa; phylum Chordata; class Mammalia; order Rodentia; family Ctenodactylidae; genus Ctenodactylus; species Ctenodactylus gundi. The sequence continues at coordinate 33,055 of PVKB01006206.1, read as the reverse complement.
GAGGACAAGGAGTCATGGGAAATGCTTGCCTGACCAGTGTTCTACGCCAGGTGCCACATCACCATGGGCAGGCATCTCTTTGAGAATGAGCAGGCTTTGCCAGCACGAACCCACAACTACCACACAGAAAGGACGGTTGTGTACGAGGGGTGCTCTAAATTAATAAGGAATATTTAATTTTTTTGCACTGCCATGTGTCTTGGTTATCTTTTCATTGTTAGGACCCATTACCCACAACTTAAAGGAGGAAGATTTATTTTAGCTCACAGTTTCAGAAAGCCTCAGCCCACGGCACCCACCAATGGTAGAAGCACATGGCACAGGCCTAGCGGGAGGAAAAACTGTTCACCCCGTGGCAGCCAGGAAGAAGAATGAGCAAGGAAAGGCAGAGCCGGCACATACCCTTCCGGGTCATAACCCAGAGGCCCACCTCTTCCAGGTCAAGCCTCAGCGATCTTCACCTCTGAGTCAAGCCCCCCACCCCCAGCAGCACGTGGAATCACTCCACAGGTCGTCCACGACATCCACACATGGGAGACTTTGGGCAAACATTCCAAATCCAAACCGTAACAGTGCTGATGCAGAAATTTATTTGGGGCCAAAACAATAAAATAGAGGGTATTGGAATCCCTAAAACAATCTATTTCATATAATGATACAAGGTCAGATGTAAGTTTTCATGCAACAGGTATTAGCTCAATCTTCAAAGCTCTGATATGAAAGAGATATGGAGAACATAATTGCTTTCCACCTTCTCTCTTGTCTTTTGCTTCATTTGTAATTAGGACTCATTAACAACCAAGGGACAGGGATGCCACCTTACATTTTTCAGTATCCATCTCTGGGTATCAAGAGCACTATAGATTTTTTAAATTAAAACTCATTCGCTCATGCTCCCTGGGAGTTAGAGGCTCTGCGTCCTCCTGGATCCAGGGACAGGTGAGCAGAGTTGGCCTTGATGGACATGGCATCTGGACAAGGGCTGAGTGCCCAGGGAAGCAGTGGTCCCTGGGATGGACGAATGTTTACATTTTTTAAATGTATGACAATAAAAGGCGCATGGCCATGAATCTCCCTCAAAATGCTCACCCCTGCTTCAGGCACGCCTATCCCCCCGTGCTCCCACTGTCCACAGCAGCTGTGGACGTCCTCATCCTTCGTGTCTTTACAAAGTGGGGTCCAAACACTGGCTGCTGCTGCCGAGTGCCGGTGACAAGACAGGCTCATAAAAGCATGAAAGTGTGTCCTTATCGATGTCATTCACCAAATCTGGCATCATGTGACTTCTAGCTCTTCCTCAAAGTCAAATGTGACTTCTGGCTCTTCCACAAAGTCAAAATGACCAAAGAGAAAGATCTTGAATCGACTGAGGACAGAGTCGGCCATGACAGTACAACTAAAGACACTCAAGAAAGCAGATTTCCAGAACTGCTTCAAAACATGCCAAGAAGGATGGGAACGTGTGTTTGAAGAGGGAGGAGATCGCAAGGGGGATCAGGGTCAGTGTGGCTTTCGCTGTAATCAGTATTACGGCATTTTGCCCACACTCGTTATCACACCCTGGACATGGAGCAGGGAAGAAAAGAAACAAGGCTTCCCTGAGGCAGTAGGGCATCGTATCTGCAGGAAAGCGTGTCCCAGAGGACATCCTGGGGCCTCTCCCCATCCGTGCTTCTACACGCTCCCCCGTGCTGGACAATCCGGCCTCTCCTACACCCAGCATGGTCGCAGGATGGTTCCTAGCCAATGCTGAAGCACCAGGCATCACTCTGAAGCCAACATGAACCGTTTCCACCTTCCACTGGTGAGAACCAGGAAACACTGAGGACCCGGGGCAAGGCAGAGCCAGAAGCTGGAAGGAGCCTGGGCCCCTGAATCTCCCCATGGGGGAAGCCTGCCAGCCACACCCAACCCGACACTGGAGGTGAGCAGGATGCCAGCTTTGATGGTGAGAAGCCACTGCTGGAAGCCATGAGAGCAGCAGCTGGTAACCCCCCAGTACCACAGGGTAGAGTCTTGCCCTCTTGCCACTGTCTGGGCAGGAGCGGGCCTGCTCCTACCGGGAAGTCCCAGCAGATGGCTCTTTCTTAACGCAGACCGCTCACACTGGCACGAAGGAGACGAAAACAGGAAAGCCAACGTGAAGGGCTGTGAAGCCAACATGGCAAATCCAAGGAGAACCAGACGTGGGGAGCACGGCATTGAACAGGTTATACAGGTTTCGTAGTGACAGTGATGTTGACCTCCTGTAGGCACCATCAGCTGTTAAACAGTGGGGAATGTTGACGACCTTGGTCCGACTTCCATTTGCACTTACTCTAAATAGGCTGCCTTGGTGGTGGTTTAAACAAGAGAGGGAGATTCACTAAGTGAGTCTGACAGCTCTGCCTCCATCGGACAGGGAGGCAGCTGAGGCTGGCGGGAGGTGGGAGACGCCTGGGCCAGGCCCCCAGGCCCGCCATCAGCTCAGCTCAAGTTCCAGGATAAGTCATCTCGTGCCCTTGAGATGCCATGCACCTGCATGTCAAGTGGGGTATCACTTCCCGCCACCCATCAAGGCCACCCTGTCAGGTGACCATGAAAAGCCATTTGTCATTCTACAGCTACATCATGAACATGTCAGACATGGAGACCGTGGGCTTTGGACTTCTCCCAAATTCAGACTAGTCATCCCTTCACCGGTGCCTTATTAAAACCAAAAACCATCCTTCCATCTCACAGAAAATCCAAACCACCCAAGGCTACACACCGCTGGAATTTGAGGGCAGCCCTGTGGCAGAGGCTCAAGGCCAGGCTGGGCTCCAGTCCAGTTGGACTCAGTGCTTAGTCGACGCCATCACTGCACATGTGCACAACTGGCCTTCGATGGGCCAATGGACACATGGACGGCGGTAGGGCCACTGGACAGAGTTTTCAGCAGTTAAGTAAAGCAAATGACAGGAACATGCTATGATGAGAATGAATCTCAGGTACATCTTGCTTAGTGACAAAAGGCAACCTCAGGGAGCTACCTAACGTGCGATCCCAGTTTTGGGACATTCCAGAAAAATCAAAAGTGAGAAGATGGACAGCCTGCTGCTTGTGACCAGAGATGAAGGGCTGGAGGGCATCTGATGACCGAAACTCGGGACTCAGGAGCAGGGAGTGTGGGCTATTCTGGGTGCCAGTGAAGGAGGGGTGAGAGGACTGTAGCCCAAAATTTGGAGAGTTACAAACCCAAGAGAGGGAATTTTGGTGAAAAAATAACTTAAAAGTACCTTTGAAGTTGCCTCTCGTCTGTTACCCTCCCTGCCCTCCATGAAGTTGGACTCACTTTCAATCGCCACAGCACCCGAGGCCGGCATCTCCAAGCCTCACGCTTTCCTCCTTTCCAGTCTGATGAGAATAAGTGAGGCTCTGTTCCCCAAAGCTGCAAGGAAAATATCCTTGGGCACGTTTCACCCATTCTGGTGGGTCCTGCACCCGCTCCTGAGCCTGTCTCTCTACTCAGCGGAACAACTTCTTCTGATTGGCTCAGCCTCAGTCATGAGCCCATTCCTGAACCAATCCCTATGGCCAGGAAATGTCTTCTCATTGACTCAGCCTTAATCATGTGCCCATTCCCAAGAGCCTAAAGATGGAGACACCTTTAGTTGAACAGTACTTCTATTGCTCTGGGAGAAACAAAATACAAGGGCAGGCACAGTGGCACAGGCTCATAACCCCAGCACTCTGGGAGGCTGAGGCAGGAGGATCACAAGTTTGAGTCCAGCCTGGACAACTTAGTATCGCAGTGATCCCTGATCTCAAAATCAAAACCAAACAATGAACTGGGATCTAGTTCAGTATGAAGGCCCTGGTTTCATCCCCAACATCTGGTGGTAAGGGGAAGAGGTAACTATGAAGTTAAGCATGTAAAATTAAAGATTCTGCACATGAGCTAATTGTTCTGACATGTGCATTTAAGCTGATATTTCACATCAAAAGTAAATGTCACAATGCATGCTACAATTTAAGATTTTCACTTTTCTTTTTCAGAGTAACATTAAATAGTAACTAGAAACACTACGAAACAGGATGATGATAAAGGGAAGGAGGAAGAGAGGGAGGACAGGGGAAGGGGAGAGGAAGCCAGCCCTGGAGAAAGGAAAAAGGCTTGGAATGGCCCATTTCCCTGAGCTGTAACAGGGGGCTGCAGTTTCATCCCACTGAGTGCTGCAAATCCTTCAACCACTCTGAAAACACAAGTTAACCCACCATCCACACAACCAGACAGTTCCACCTTCTTCCCAACGCTGTCCAGAGCTTACAAAGCAGGCTCTGGGGAGCCTATCCGGGTCTTGAGATTATTTTATTTCACCTACTCAGTGGTTTTCTAAAACTTGACTTAGTCAAGTACAATTTTCTATTTCTGGCTTTTCTTGAAAAAGAAACTAAGCCTTCACTCGACAGGTCTGTTGGCAATGACCAGCATGGCTGTCACAGTTGCTGCTCTGTTCACCAGGGTTTTCTGCACTCCCTACCACTCCCTTTTGCCCTGCTCTGAATCTCTCAGTTACATCCCCTGCTGGCCTTTGGCACTGCCTGGCAATGAGCCAGCTCCGAGGCCAGCAGAGCCGGGAGAGGAGACACACCAGGAACGATAAAACACCATTAGCCCAGGCTAGCTTGGGAAACCAAAATCCTTCCTAAAACACCAACTGTTCTATCTCTTACTCTTTTCTTAATGCAACACGTCATTTCTTAACACACAAAATAACTACAAGAAGGGGCAGCTAATACAGCGGGTCTTTGTGGCTTTGCCATGAGGAACCTACCTCAGGGGGTCGGCAGGGGCAGGTGGTGACGGGTTGGCTGGCAGGTTCGGTAGGCAGCTGGCTAGTCTGTTGTGCTGGGTTGTGCAGGGTCTTCACACTGAGCTGCATCCCAGCTCCTTTGACTTTGAGTCAACATCTTGCTAAGTCCCTGAGTTGCCCGGCTGGGCTCAAACTTGTAATCTCCCAGCCTCAGCCTCCCAGAGAGCTGGTTCTGTTGAGCTTTTTAAGGGTAGAAGTTTAAACAGGATGACTTTGGCGTCCCCTACATGCCTGTGGACACCTGTCACCTGAAAACCCCCACTACTACGGAAAAACGCTACCACCATGAGCCTGGCTCTGGCCTGAATTAACACCTCAGGACAGTCACGTACAGGTCCCCTGTGACATAGGAAGTGAAGAGTTGTGAGGGGGAAGGCTGGCCTGCCTTGAGGGTCTCCCCTAGCTGGGGAGAGAAGATACATACTCATAAAACAACTGTCATACAAGAAAAGAACAAAAAGTAGGCACTGTCCCCTTGCCTGATGTAAGTGTGGCCAGATCCTAGAGGGCCGGTCCAGACCACATGGGAATCATCACAACTTTCCTGGTAGCAGGACCCAGCGAATAAAAGGCTAATGGCTAGACACAGCACCTTCCTGTTGTTGGAACAATTTGGCACCCACGACTTAAAGGAGAGGCTTCTTTTAGCTCATAGTCTTCAGAGGATTCAGTCCATGATGGGCTGGCCCAAGACAGGAAGGACAGAACAGAACCAGGCAGCTGGCAGAAGGGCTGCTCACCCCAGGAAGAGAAGGAGGAGTCGGGGCAAGAACACACCTTTCAGGTCACAGCCCCACAGCCCCACCTCCCAACAGGCCCCGCCTCCCAACAGGCCCCACCTCCCAACAGCAAATTGAACCATACACTCAGCAACGGCTGGATCCGATGAGGACACGGCGCCGCCATGATCCCATCAGCCTCCACATACAGGGGACTTCGGGGGCAATTTAGATCTAAACTGGAGCAGTAGTAACAATCACAGCAATAAGAACTAGCATCCGTCACATGCCTTCCACATGCCGGTCACATTAACGCATCCTAACAACGTAATAACAGCATGTTCTAAATCTATTCACGCCCATTGCTTCTTTGTAGTTATTTCCTGCACAACCCCGTGAGAGAGGATATTATCCTCATAGTATTTTTATATCAATATGTGATGATTACATAAGTAAATGTATACTATATCCATTTTACAAAGAGCAGAAGCACAGAGATGTCAAGAAACTAGCCTAAGGTCTCACAGTAAGAAGATAGGTTGGGAGTCGGTTCCGAGCCCAGGTTCTGGCTGCTGCTCTCTGCTGACTTGTAGAATCTGGGGCTTCCACCCACCTCCCTGCAGGGCCACAGCCTCTGCTCCCTTCAGCCCCGCCAGACTCTCCTCCCAGCTGGCTCCCAGCTTCACTAAAGCAAACAGGGCTGCACTAGGAACAGGAGGGAACCGGCCCTGCTGCTTCACAGGGCCCAGGGTGCAAGTCACAAATGCCTGAGGCGGGCTGAGTCACTTCTCAACTACAGTTTTGAAAACTCACGGTGAGCCAGGCCTATAGCACAGGACAGTAAGTCCAGCCCTCTAAGAGGCTGAGGCGAGAGGATTCTAAATTCAAGCCCAACCGGGGCAACTTCATGGCTTGGCCAGACCTTGTCTTAAAATCAAAAATAAAAATGGGAATTCAGTTCAGTGCCAAGGCCCTGGGCTCTATCTCTAGTAAGCACTGACCCGCCCCTCGAAAAAGAGCAAAGAGAAGAAACTGAAGTCTTGGTGGGTATGAGAGCATCACAGGCTCTCAGTCCTGCTCCCTCAAATGCAACCAGGGCCTGCTGCCTTCAGGTACAGGAAGCTGGGGACAGAGCTGAAGCAGGGACAACTTCGCAGGACCCTGAGACCGGCCTGGTCTTGGCCTGGACCCCGTCTGGCTTGTGCGGCCACAGCACCACCTAGTGGGCGCAGCTGTCGACAAGGGCAAGGAGCTGGGGCTTCCAGCTCATATTTCAAAAAAGAAAAAGGGACCCGGCCCCTTGAAGGAATGTGGGGCCTTCACCACCGCCCTGCACTGCCTCCTGACCAGAAGCCACTGCTCCCGCCCATGGCTCTAAGTGGCCAAGTTCTTTTCTCTTTCAATTATCAGAAACCCCAAGTCAGAGAGGTGGCTGGTAGAAAGGGACTCACCACCAGGACCACACATCCACATGACCTGGGGGAAGACGGGGCGTGTCCAATCGGGCTCCCAATAACTAAGCCCTTGGGACATGCGGTCATTCTGTGCACTGCCCCCACTGCCCGGCAGGGACGCAGCCCAAGCAGGACTGCAAGTGACCCTCTTTCCTCCACTCCCTTCTGCCCGCTCATGTGACCCTGGGGTACCGCAGAAGGGCACAGAGCTTCTCATTGCCTGTGCCCGCCACCAGCCTCCCAGGGAAGCTCAGGTAGGTATGAAAGGGCTTCTCTAGGGTCAATCACATTCACACCAACGGCCTCTCCCATCCTGGACTCCAAAACTTTCTGCTCTTCCATTCATGGACCACCAGCACTGAGGGGACACAAGTGGGAGGAAATTTTAAAAGTCCATCCCTAAGCCTGGCTTGTGGCACAGGTTGTAACCACAGCACTCTGGTAGGCTGAGGCAGGACACAAGTTCAAGCCCAGCCTGGGCAACTTAGTGGCTTAGCAAAACCCTATTTCAAAATCAAAACAAACAAACAAAAAAAGGAAAGGCAGGGGCTGTAGTTCAGTGCAAAGGCCCTGGGTCGACTCCCAGTCCCCACAAGGTGCCCAAAGTCGGTGTCAATGACAGTGAGGGACTTGGGTCCCCATCAGAGAACTGCCTGGAGCACAACCTCCCTCCCTCCAGGCGAGGTCACTGGACTCTGCTCTCCTCCTGCTGCGGCCACCTCACCAAGCCCCAGGATAAGTCCACTGGGGCACCCTGAGCCTCCGACACAGGTGGGACGCTCACTGTCCAAGTAGACACAGCCGTAGAGTCTCATAGCAGGTGCCGGGGGTGAGGGATCCACTCCTGGGGAGTGGCCCTTATGCTCAGTGACAACTCTGATGGCCTTGGTGGTGACATGGTAATGAAAAGCACATTGACGGTGGTGAAGAGGGCTGGACACCAGGAAGGCAGGCTCTGGCGGGCAGCTCTTGCCAACAGCTTGGAAGGACCCAAGGCCTTCTCATTAGGCACAATCCCAACCCGTTCTAGCCACATAGGCTCATTCCTTCATAATGTCCCCAGAAGAGACAGGACAGGTCCATCCTGGACTATGCACTGGGCACATCCTGCAGGCTCTGGAGCTGAGACTTGGACAGCAAATCTGCAGCACTGTTTAACTCCCCCCAGTTCTCTAGTCCACACCCCCCCCCAGCAGCTAGGGAAGCTGGCGTTCACCATGCGGTTGCCAGGACAACAGGATGTCAGAACGAGCTCCACTCTGAGCCCACATCGTCTTTGTTGAAAACAGGTCAACGAGGAGGGCGGTAGCCATTTCAGCAGAATCTGAAATGCTGAAATAGAGGTTGTTGAGCCCAAGACCATCACTCAAGAAAGACTATCTCCTTCCCCAAAGCCAGGAGCAGACCCCAGCTCGATTCTTCTGCAGTTCAAAGGCACAGAGAGAGGCCAAGAGTTGGGCTGGAGGAGGTTTTTCCTCATCACCAGGCCCATGGCAGCTACCCCTTCCACGTCCGTTATCTCTTCCTTTGGGGAAACTGCGATTTGTGGTTGGTGACAAATCAGCATATGACCCACTTCTGACCAAGAAGGGATTCATGAGGCCTGTGCAGAGCCCCCAGTAGCCCTGTGGTGAAGGGATCAAGGTGGGAACATTGTTCCTAAGCTGAATGCACAGCTTAGAGCTACAGCGCCCAGGTACGGCCAGCACCATGGACAGCAGACAAGAATTCCAACAGACAGGTTTGAACTCTGGGTCCCCTACCACCTCCAGCATAAGGAATCTTACTGTACAAGGGTCTCCAGTCCCCAGCCCTGGCAGAAGCAGGGCTGCACATGAGGAGGCCAGTGACAGCCTATTGTGGTTTGGATCTGGAATGTCCCCCAAAAATCTCATGTAATTGAATGTTATAGATTGTCTATGGAACCATGTGCTGTTGGGAGATTGGGGTCTAGTCTGGAGCGGTGGATCACAGGCACGTAAATCGGATTACATGCATGTAAATTGAATTACAGGCATATAGCGGAGGTTTACCATAACTTCCACAGCTGGATCCAGGAGGGGTTGATCACTGGGAAGAGGATATATATAAGCTGCTTCCTGCCTTTCTTGCCTTGATTCGGCTTCCTGTTTGTGATGTCCTGAGAAGCTATCTCCACCCTGGCCTCTGCCCTGTACTTTCACTGTTGCTGGCTGCCCCGAGTGGCCTGTGACCTCCTGAAACTGTGCGCTAAAGTAAACCTTTCCTCCCCTAAATTTGTGTATGTTGGGTAATGAGTCACAGTGATGAAAAAGTAACTAGAACACAGTCATTCCCCATCGCCCATGTGACCACCTGAGCTCCGCCTCCTGACAGATCAGCAGCTGCATTAGGTTCTCATAAGAGCATGAGCCCTGCTGTGAGCTGCACATGTAAGCACTCTGAATCACATGCTCCTCGGGAGAATCTAATGCCTGGTGACCGCGGTGATGCTGAAGTGAGGATCCTACTGCCAGCCCTCAATTCTCAGTCCGTGGAACAGTCATCTTCTACAAAACTGGTCCCTAACGCCGGAAAGGTTGGGGACCACTGCTTCTGTAGCCTCAATTCATTCCACGAAGCAGACAAAGAACCCACAGTGTCCAGTGTAGTGCCGTGGCTTATGCAAAAAGAAAAAAAATAAACTTCCCGCCAATTAACAGTAAACTATAAATTTCCAACTGAAAAGCTGGAAACAAGAAAAAACAGAAATCTGCTTTGAATGCTGTTGTGATTTGGATCTGGCATGTCCCCCAAAAGCCTCATGTACCGAGGGACACCATGTACTACTGGGGGTGGGGGGGACTGGCTGGAGGGACCACATGCTCAGGGCTTGACCTGAAGGGCAGCTCTAGGAGGCACGAGGAGCTATGAGGAACTCTCTGTCCAGCTCCAAACCCAGCCTTGCCATAGGGCTCTACCATTTTCCAGTCAACTGCATGTGAAAACTGTGACCTTTTGAAACTGTGAGCCAAAATAAACCTTTCTTCTCTAAAGTTGTGGATGTCAGGTATTCTGTCCCAACAACAAAAAAGTAAGACAAACTCAGACACACAGGAGCAAGGAGACAGTGCCAGCAGTGAACACTTTCTTACCATCATGCAAAGGAGGCACCATTATGGTTTAGATCTAGAACGCCCCTCAAGGTGACTGGACCATGGGGGTGCTGTGCCCATCTGTGGATCCATCCATGGATCCATTCGTGGATGGGTTCATAGGCAGCTATGGTGTTAGGGGGTGGGACCTGCTTAGAAGCAGGTCACTGCGCCCAGTGGGACCTGGAAGGGTCTCCAACTCCTCCCTTCTCTTCCTCATTCCTGGGTGCCATGCAGTCCACACTAGGCCCTTCCACTACTGCCCACTGACCATGCACAGATTGAGACCTCTGAACTGTGAGCTAAAGAAACCTCTCCTCTCTTGAGTGGTGTGTGTTGCATTTGTGTCCCAGAGACGAGGACACAACTGACACAATCAACTTCCCACCAGAAGCAGAGGTCCCATGCTTCTGAAATCCTTTGGAACCATAAGTAAATAAATACGCCATGTCTGATCACTAACTTTCAAATGCCACAGTCCACACAGACAAATTATAATTCTCTCCATCTTCAACAAATCAACACACAGACCCGTTCCTCATCACTTCTCCAATATTGTCGCTTCCTCTCAACAGTAATATCCAAAGCCAGGCAGCTGGTACCCAGAAGGCACCCCGGTGCTCAGTGCATGGAGTATCAGCTTGTCACTGGGCCTTGCCTGGGTGAGTGTCCTGGGCACAGCCATGCGATTCATGGTGCACCTAAGGCACCACATTCAGACGAGAGAACTCAGGCCTCCTGCCCGCCAAATGCATGTACATCCACCTTCCATGCACCTGTGCTCCTGCCTTTCCCATGTGTCCCAGCTATGGAGAGCATAAACAACCAACAGAGACATTCAAGACATTGTCTATGTTATGCTTCCAACATGTAGGGATTGTACTTTTGAGGGGGTGAGCATTCCCAGCTACCATCTTCCCCTTGAGAACAGCTCTCTCTGTGGCCAAGGTCCTGGTCACAGACGCACTCCTGCGGTTGTGTCCAGTAGGCACCTCTCCCCAGTAGGCCCAGGGCAAGGGCCTGACCCCTTCTGAGTACTGTCTGACCTCCTACCGACATCTGGGTGTTTTTAATCCAAACCTAGGAGATCTCACATTCAGGATGGCAAAGATCCAAACAGGAGACTTCTGGAGTCTGGTCCAGTGTGATGTGGCTATGGGGACATAACCTCGCACATCACTTGAGAAAGCTAAATGGATAATTTGGCAAAATCCACCAGAAGTAATCAGTACATCACCTGAGTGGGAAATTCCAGTCCTCAGCACCGACCCCACAAATGTGCTGCGCTGGGTGAAACAGCCAACACATAGGCTGTTCCTGGAAGCAGCACCCCACCGAGATGCCCACACGCCACACAGGCAGCGCCTCTGCACTTAGCTCATTTCACACATAATATCCTGGGAGGGAGGCAGGGCTTGTAGCAGTGCCACTGCAAGATGAGGAAGCTGAGAGGCACAGTGACATTGTGACATTTGAACAACCTTCAGAGTGTGTGTGTGTGTGTTACTGGGAACTGAACCCAGCGCCTTTGCATGGAGCTATATTCCCAACTCTTTTTTCAATCTTTTTTTTTTTTTTTCCAGAAAGGATCTCGCTAAGCAACTTAGGGAGGCCAGTTGCCCAGGCTGGACTTGAACTTGAGATCTTCCTGACTCCACCTCACAGAATGCTGGGATTAGAGGCTTAGAATCATCATGGCTGGCTGGCCAAGGCTTTTTATAGTGGTAAAAGATTGAAATCAAGCCATTGTCCATCAGCAGAGGAAGGGCTACATACACAGTGGGCCAGCCACACAGCACAACATGGAATGACAGCTCGTGTTAGAGAACGCTCTATGAGGCGCATGGTGGGTTGAGTGAGAGGGAACAGGCCAGGGAACAGTACCTACGGCTCGCCACCAAGGGCACACCAAAACACACACAGTAGAATGTGTGCACACAGGTTATATATACCCATACATACATATACATAGGCAAAGAAAATACATTCATATGCTTTTCCATGCATAGAATATCTCTGAATACATTCAGAAAAAAATAATATTGCCTGCCTGTGCAAAAGGAAATGGGTGGGACAAGTTTTAAGTTATAATTACTTTTTATAGTTTTGGAAATTGGAGCCATCTGAATGCACCATGCCTTCAGATGTGCTGGCAGGCTGGCTGCAGTCTACTTTGCCCGCCATCAAAGGCACCGCATCAAGTGGGGCACTCTCATGAGCTCGGGAGCTTGCAGGCCTGCACAACCATCACCCCCATCCAGGTCTAGATCCTCCCATCATCCAAGCTCCCCATGCTCGTGGGCCAGGTTCCCAGTCCTCCCCACAGCCCTGAGCTGCTAGTGATTCCTTCTGCCTCGGGAGTTTTGTGCATCCCAGGAATTCCCATAGAAAAGGAGTCGCCACTTGCAACTCCTGTCTCTAGCTTTTTTCCTGGGCCATGTGACTGCAAGATCCCTGCACACATGCACCCTTGGACCCATGCCTCCCTGCCCTCCACCCCTCCCTGCGTGACGGCCCCACTGGGTGTCCAGCAGTCCCCAGCTGAGGGAGGCCCTCTGCTCCCAGGGCAGGATAATTAATTAGTGGTGAGTAGAGCGGAAAGGATCATTTATGAACAAATCTTTCAGTTTTTTACAGTGGACACCTAGGGGTGGAGTTGCTGGATCACACAGCAGGCAATCTCTGAATTTTCTGAAAACTGCCAGGGTGTGCAACATCTCCACCAGCTGCCTAAAGGGATTCCAGTTCCCCCACACTGTGTTAACACTCGGTATCGTCAGTGTCGCGGTCTGGGTCTGGAATGTCCCCCAAAGCCTCATATATTCGGATGTGGTAGGATACTTCGGGAGCCATGTTAAGAGGTGGGGCCTGGCTACACAGGGCAGACGCTTGGGGCTTTATCCAGAAGGGGCAGCTCACTGAGGCTTGGCCTAGAAGGGGTACGCGCCAGCTCCGCCCTTCCTCGCCTGCCTGGCTTCCCGTCTGCCACGCCGTGACCAGCTTCCTCCAGCTAGGCTGCCTCCAGGAGCTGCCACCACAGCCAGCCACCATGGATGGACTGAGACCTTCTGAAATTGTGAACTAAATAAACCTTTCCTCCCTCCTTCATCTGTGGATGTCGGGTATTCTGTCCCCATGATGGAAACATAACTACAACAGTCGGTGTCTCCGATTTCAGGCCTTCCGTTGGCTTTGCAGTGCTATCTCATTCTGGTCAGTGTGCATTTCCCTGGTGGCTAATGATGCTGAGGATCTTTTGTCTTCAAAATTTAGTAAATCTTAAAGTTTGAATTAGTAACTAAGTTGAGAGCGGTCACATGAAAGCCAGGACCTTTGGTTTCTTTACACGACTCAGGTGACCTGGCCGCCAGTGATCTACGCACTTGAATCCGACGGCCCTGTCCTCGCGCCCTGATTGCTAGCTTTTCTGCAGGGAGTAATATACGTGTGCAGGAGCGTGGGGGCCTCTCCAGTACAGCCGGGGTGGCATCCTTTAACCGGGCACCAGCAGTTCCTCCTGGTCAAGGGCACAAACATTCACCCAGGTGAAATAAATATCATTATAAATGAGTTCAGGCGAGGTTCTGCCCACCAAGTGATTCTGCTGACAAATTATCAAAACTATGGTGGTTTTCAGAGCTTTGGGGATTTGGAATTGCAAATAAGAGATTATGGGTCTGTACACCTGCTCCTTGTAAAGAGGATGCATGCTTTCCAAATCCCCAATACTCCCATGTAGGTGACTGTCCTGGCCCCGTGAGACATTTCCCCTTGTCCTCACATGGCCAGGTGTCACTGAAGCATGCCCACAGTCTGTTCAAAGGCATTTGTCTCCATTAAAGTCAGCAGAGACACGGGGGCTGACATAGCTCTCCCTCCCAGCTGTCCTTGCCTTTAAAGACAGGGATGAGCCACACTTGGGTTCCTTCTGAGCACACAGGCCTGTTTTCTCCAGCTGCCCATGACCCATTGTCCCACAGGACCCCTCCAGCATCTCCGCCCGCCATGCAACAGGCTGGCCCCTGTGCTAATGAAGGCTGACAGCTCCAAAGCCCACTGGCAAATCTTATTAAAGTAATCCCCTCCCTGAACCCAGATTATTACAGCTACCTTTATGGCAGAATAAAAATTAATTTTCTCAGCTATAATAAGAATGCTAAGAATGAATCATTTGGGACCAAATAAAGATTACAATTAGCTCCAACAGAATAAATCTAACTGTAATGCGGGCCAGCAATCTATTTGCTTCTATTTTCTCCCCAGTGCCCACGTGAAGGAGGCTGCTGGGACCAGCTACCATCCCTGGCTGGGCCACGGGTAGGCAGGGACACAGTGGGGTTTTGGAAAGGCTCTGTGCAGGCTTTAGAGGGAGAGTGAGTTCGAGGAAGGGAGGCCAGTCCCTGGGGAACACACGGCGATATGCTGTCTCCAAGACCAGGGCTCCTGCCCCTTCTCCATCCACCTATGTGACTCCTGGCCACTTGATCCATTCCCCCAGAAAAGCCACATCTGTTTTCCTTTGGGAACAACCTCCTCCTCTCCGTGTTTCAGGATGTAAAGGATTTCGCCTCCTTACAGGAATGGCACCTACCCGAGGCTGGCCACTCAGAAGCCAAGCAGAGGAGACAGCAAAGCAGAAGATTTGTTAGAAACATATCTGGCAAAAAAAAAAATTCTTCATTCCCTCAGGGCTTTTCTAAGAAGCCATCTTTTCCTTACATGGATGTGTAAAATTAAGCCAGTCCTCAGAGGGTTGGGCTGCAGCCCCGGAGGAGGCTTCCACAGGGCGGGAGAGAGGAGACTGTTCATCACAGCATGTCACCTTGAATGGGCTGGGAAAGGCTTGGCAGACCGGTAAGGCACATTATGGGTGGGCCTACAGATGATTGGCACATACACCAGCAAACTGGGAAAAAGACCCACCCTGGATGACAGCAGCACCCACCAATCGGCTCATAGTCGGAATGGAATCAAAAGGGAAGGAAGGAGGAAGTGGACCTGTTCTGAAGAGCTGTCACTGACACCTCTGGACCCAGCCTACAGGTGCCCGGCTTCTTCACGTTCCAACACAGACTCTCACTGGTCTGTCCGGACGGCTTCCAGGCCTCCGTCTTGGCCAGGGCTGCATCCTCAATCCCTCACATCCTGCAGCTTCTGGCTTCTTGGCCTGACAGCTCCGGGATGCTCTAGGTTTCTGGAGCACAGGCAGCCACTGTGGACCCTGCTGCCTCGGATCCTCTACACCTACCTAGTAAATCCCATTGCATAATCAGACATGCCCCTTCTATGATTCTATTCCTCCAGAGAGCCCTCAAAAATAGACCAACTAACACCGACCCAGTGGCCAGCCCCGACCAGCCAGAAAGGGCAACCAGGCAGGTGCCACTCGTGCCCCTCTCGGCACCAGGGTCAGGCTCGTGCTTGGCACCAACATCGCAGGCCCACTGCCTGCCACAGGGGAGACGCTTCTCAGCCAGTTCTGATCCCTATCGCTGAGAGAAGAGACCGAACAATCGCACAGTCATTAGCGCCCAAGAGAGAGCGGTCTCACCCCTGGTCCTAACCCTCGGACTCACAACAGCCACTGGTGATGTCACTAATTTAGGCTGGAAGAAAAGACCTTTGTATCTCCCTCCAAAGGGCTGGTGACCTCACCCCCATTCCCAGCTTCTGACTGTGCCCCAAATGAACCTCGCTGTTTAGTCTCCCGCAGAAGCAGCACGGACAGAACCTCTCCCGGGCCGTGTGCAGCAGGAGTCCACTCAGTGCCGAGCAAGATGCCCGAGGGGAAATCTGGCACCACATCTGTGGCCCTCAGTGACACCTGTCCCCTGTTCCTCGCCCCTGGGCAGAAGGCAGCCTTCCGAGCAGGAAGGAAAATGAAGGCCTGCTGACTGCCGGCCAGGGCTGATACCAAACCTCAGCAAGACCTCCAATTACCAAGCAGGAGCCATCATGGCCCATTCTCATCAAAATACCTGAAGCCCAGGAAAGTGAGGCCTCTTTAAGGTCTCAGATGCCCACATGGGAAGTCGGGGCCGGCTTGGAAAATGACAGGCAGCCAGGCACAGACACCAGACCAGGACCCGGGAGAGACTCGGGACGCACGTCATGTGCTCAGCTCGGCTCTCTGTGTGTGAGCATGCCGAGGCTGCCCAGGCTGAACGCTGGGCAGGGAGCGGATGGGGAGGACACAAGCCGGAAAGAGACACCCTGCTTATGACAGCCACTGCAGGCGGGAAGCACAGACACAAAAGAGCCAACAGAGAGGACCTTCTGGTAGCACACAGGACCGGGTGCAGGGGCCCTTGGTCAAAAGTATCAAGAATCTTAAGACAGTGACGACAGAGCATTAAACAAAGTTCAGAGTCCTGAGATGGTTAGGATCACGTGGGTGACACATCCAAGCTGGACTGGACAACAGGTGACAGAACCGTTCATGCCAGCAGAAGGAAGGAGGGAAGGAGGGAAGGAAAGAGAGAAAGCAGAATGAAAAAGAGTCAGGTGCAGCAGCACAGGCCTCTAATTCCAGCAATCTGGGAAGCTGAGGCAGGAAGATCACATGTTCAAGCTCAGTCTGGGCAACTTAGTGGCTTAGTGAGACCCCGTCCCAAAATAAAATCACTAGAGACGAGGCTCAGTGTGAAGACTCTTGAGTTCAATCCCCAGGACCACACAAAGAAAAGAAAAAAGAAAAGGAAGAAACTGAATTGTGACTAGCAGGTACCATTCATATCCCACTGAGTGTGGAGACTCAAGCCAGCCTCAAAGTCAGCACCTAGGGGCTCTGCTGTGTGCTGCCCCGCACCGCTCCAAGGGGTGTGTGGGTATCAGCTCGTCTACGCATCCTCACAGCCGTCTGAAGAAAATAATTCTACGGCCTCATTTTTAAGATGAGACACAGAAAGTCCAGGCAGGACTGTAATCTCAGCCCTGGGAGGCTGAGGAAGGAGGATTACCCTGAGTTCAAAGCCAGCCTGGGCTACACAGTGAGTTCAGGACTAGCGTGAACGAACTACAGAGCAAGACCCTGTTTAAGATAGAAAGGAAGGAAGAGAAAAAGAAAAGAAATGAGAAGAAAAGAAAAGAAAAGAAAGTATGTTTCAGGCAGCCTGCCTTCGATTACAGACTCCGCACACAGTCAAGCCAGGGCTCTAACCAGGCAATGAGACTCCAAGCTCATTCTAGACACATCACCTAAAGGCCACACAGTATATGTCCTTGGCAAGTAAAACCCTAGAGAAAGCAGAAGTGTGCGTGGCCACACACAGCACCTGCAGCCCCCTGGCCAGGGCAGGCAGGTCACAGGATGCTCCCTCCACTACCTCGGGGTGCATGCCTCAGAGACACCTGGCCCCTCGCCCAGGCATCCCACAGCTCTCTGAAGGCGGACGAGAACTTAACACAAGAAGGAGACCTGATGTATGAACACAGATCACAATACATGATGAATGCCTAATGTCTAACGTTTAATGTAACACCGTAGCAGACGCAGTGCTGTGAATTCCCCTCAGAACCCGCCTCCTCCTGCAGGCACACTCACCCCATCATTCTCGCCCTTTCTGAAGCAGTCCTGGAAGTCCTCACCCCTCGTGTCCTTACAAGGAAGGATCAAAGGCTGGGTGACTATGGCTGTCGAGCACCATCCCGCAGAAAGGCCGGCTCACAAAAACATGGTGGTGTGTCCTCCTTCCCCTTAGTGACCAGAGCTATCCCTGTGTGACCTCTGCCTGTACCCACAAGGCAAAATGACCAAGACAGTCAACACCTCGAGTGCATTCAGAACGTGGACACAGCCACCACAGCATAACTAATGCTCCGGGAAGACGACTTTCAGACCTGCTTCAGAAAGTGGCAAGGCCCACGGGCCGGTAGGCCCGCGAGAGGGAGGGAGAGGGCTTGAGAGGTTCGTGGCAGTGTGTGTCTTACTGTAATACCTATTTATTAAGGTAAACACATTTGCTCCCTCGCACAGAGCACACTGCACTCTGCCTGCGTCCACCCCAAGGCTTGGCAGATGTCGGCAAGGTGACCACCACAAGGGCAGCTCTGGGGAAGGACACACCCTGGGGGCTGGCCCAAGCACAGAGCGTTAGCTGTTCCACCGCGAGGCTGTGGGGAGCAGACCTGGCGCTGGCAGCAGGGTTCTCTGCGGCATTGCAACCCTCAGAGCTGATCCTCACAGAACAGCTGGACCCACATCTGGGTCAGGAGATGTGCTGGATAAACCGGGAGCGTCCTGTGCCAGGGAGCACGAAGCTCTCCGAGACGGATGGGGCGCGTCAGCAGGCTCACGCAGCCACCGGAAGAAGGACTTTCTGGCCAACATGGATGGTTGGCACATCCAAGCGACTAGCGACAGCGAGCGAGCCAGTGGATGGAGACTCATCAGAGCCACAGACTCACAGGCACAGCCAGACAAACGCAGGGTCTGCAAAGCTGGGCTTCTGGCCTCTCAGGAACACCAGAAGAGCGTGAGCGACAGAGCTGCGTCCTCGGGTGGCAACGCACAGCTGAGGCTGGGCGGAGCCATGTCCACAGGCACAGCTGGTCCTCATCGCCCCATGCTCACCCTGGAGAGAGCACGCCAGCATCTCCGTAAGTCCTCGTCCATCACGCCATGCCTGGCACTCCCACTGGCAGGGAGTGCCTCACCCCATTTGTAGAAGACAGGTCCAGCCGGGTCCTACCCTGGGTTCTAGCCACTGCCTCTTGCAGTAAGAAACGCCAGCTGCTGGGCAGAGATGGGTCCTACAGCCTGCCCCCACTCCTGCCCTGCACCCACTCTCTGAGCTGCCCACACTCGGCTCTCTGTGGTCAGGGTTCTGAGCACGGGGGCAACTCGCTGTCTCTCTCAGAGGTGCTAGGGATTGAACCAGGGCCTTCGCACTGAGCTACATCCCCAGCCCTTTTTTATTTATTTAGAGATAGATTCTCTCTAAGTCACTAAGTTGATGAAGCTGGGCTCAAATTTGCAATCTTTCTGCCTCAGCCTCCCTGATGGCTGGGAGTACAGGTATGCATCGCCGTGCCTGGCCAAAGGACAGAATTTTCAGAGGTTCATTCTGGATCCACGGTGAGAAGGAGGTGCGGATCACAGCACAAGAGCAGGGGGATGGGGTTAGCTGGAGGTGACAGGGCAGGTGTGCAGTGGCAGAAGGGGGATGACCAGACCTTGAGTATGGGAAGCCAGGGGTAATCACACTAGCTGGCAGGTCAGAGACAGAATATGAAAAGGAGAGGGAAGCGTGGACCACGCCCGGAGGCACAGGCCTCTAATCCCAGCATCCTGGGAGACTGAGGCGGGAGGATCTCAAGTTCAAGTCCAATCTGGGCTACTCAGTGACTTAAGCAAGAATCCTCTCAAGTTTTTTAAACAGGAGCGGGGAGCTGGGGATGGACCTCCACGCAAAGACTCTGGGTACAATCCCTGGAAAAATAAAACCTCCAAAAGCTAGACATGTAATCCTGGCACTCAGGAGGCTAAGGCAGGAGAATTGCTGTGAGTTCAAGGCGCCAGCCTGAACTATGTGGTGAGTTCAGGACCAGCCTGGACTACAAAGTGAGACCAACTCTAAACAAATATATAAATAAATAAGCCTCCAAAGTTTTCCACTGGAGAAACGTGAAAAGATGGAATTACTGCCAGTGGCCACGTGTGTTTTGTGAACACGAGATTCCATGTGTATTTAAATTGATGCGAATCGCAATTACCTTTGATTTTAAACCACCATTTCTTAGCAGCCGCCCCTTCCCCTCTTGTCCTAGAAGTAAAACACAACCCATTTACAGCCCTGACCGGGGTTGCCTACGACTAACAGAGAAGGGGCGCCAAGCTGCGAACGCCCGAGAACCCCGCCTCGGGCCACTCGCCACAGCAGGATTCTGCGGGCAGCTTCGTGGATCTCACGCAATGATGTCTAAGAACGTGCAGGCAGTGTCTTCTCCCATCTCCCCAAAACAGCCCCGGAGAGCGGGTGGGAAGCTCCCACCCGAGAGGGCTTGGGCTGGCGGGGGGCCTCCAGGAGCCCAGGGAGGGGCAGGTGACACAGCAGCCTCAGACACCAGGCGCTGACGGTCACCTGGCGATGGCACCCTTCATACCTGGAAAGAGGTGATTTCCTGAGACCCCTTCTCACGCCCACGGCTGCAAGAGACGGAAAAGCGATGCCCTGCCCAGTCCCCATTGGACGATGCCTCTCGCTGCCATTCAGAAGACCCAACCGTCCGTGGCAGGGAAGGGGGAGAGGTCAAAGTGTCTCACTGACTACGGTTGCCACGGTAACCAGAAGCCTGCTGGACCAAAGGCCCCTGGCTCGGAGCCCAGGCCCCAAAGAAGGGACAGAGATGGAAGGCATGTCACCTAGTGCCCCAGAGTGGACTGTGTGGACCCAGATCTCACTCAGGTTTGTGTGCCTCAGCCTGTCATCAGGAGAGGGGGAGAGCAGTGCATGATGTGCAGAGTGAAGACCACGGCACGCAGGCCTAGCACACACACGGGAGCCCTCGGCCGTGCGGCTGCAAGGCCAGCCGCCGGCCACACAGCTATGGGGGCCCAGGCCTCCCTCACGCCAGGCCGCTGTCCAGGTGCAGGAGCAGGGACTGCCCTGCTCTCCTCGTGAGGATAGGGTTCCAGGGTCTCCATCCCCCTTTCCACACGGCGCCCTGGAGGGGCCCTCACACACACCGGGGAGGGGACGGGCACCAGGCCACAGTGTCTGGCACATGGGAGGCACTGGTGCACATTGGTGGGATGAACGATAACTGCAGCTCAGAAGAACTGATGGGATCCTGGAGAACAGAGGTTTCTCACCCTGAGTTACGTCTGCAGCAACAATGACCCAACTGATAAAGGCCAGCTGCACACACGCCCACCCCCAGCCTCCCACCTAAAAGGCGCCCACACCTAGCAGTGGGCAGGCAAAGGCACATCCCAGCGGACTTCCACTTGAGGGGACCTCCATGTCTGCGAAAAGATAAAGCACATCTCAAGCATGTAGTGCAAAAGCAAAGTAAACAGGAACCCCATCTGACCTAGCCGGATTCCCCCGAGAGAGTTAAAGACACCACATCACAGGGGCTCCGCATAACCACGTCTACACCAGCACAGCTCAGAACAGCTACATATTGCAAGGGGTCCACGTGCCCATCACACACACACACACACACACACACACACACACACAATAGAGTACTACTCTGGCATGAAGAAGGACGAATTTGAGGAGTCATTTGTAAGAAAATGGATATACCTTAAGACCACAACACTACATGCAATCAATGAGACCCACCAACCTGACTCCTACACAGTTTCTCTTATGTGAGAAACCAAAAATATAAATAATTCAAAGAGCAAGATAAACGACAGTATGAAACAGCGAGGCAGACTTTGAGGAGATGGGAAGGGGATCTAGGAAGGGGGAGACCGGAGGGCAGAAAGGACATATAACAATAATTAAAACAAAATACACAGTTGTACCAATTCTCCAAGATGAATGTCATTGTTATGCACTGCAAATATATACTAATAAAAATTATTATTATGGAAAAAATGTATCCTATGGATACTAGGTACTGGTGGGAGGCAGGGCCTGGCCAAAAGGGGCAGATGCTCAGGGCTCGACCTGGAGGGCTGTGCTGGCTCCTCCCTTCCTCTAGCCTGGCTCTGTTCTCCCATGCTGTGAGGGGCTCTTTTTCTGGCTCGCGCCCTACCATGTGCTTCCACCATTTCCAGCCACCCACCCATGAATGAACTGACCTTTTAAAACTATGAGCTAAAATAAACCTTTCCTACCTAAAGTTGTGGATATTGGGTATCCTGTCTCAGCAACAAGAAAGTAACTAAGACACTGGAGAGGAGGCCAGCAGTGAGGCCAGGGTGGAAGAAAGCCCCAGTCCCAGTGCCTTCATGGGCATCTGAATCCCACCGTGCCTGAAGCTGTCCCTCCCGGACAGAACACTCGTGTGAGTCAAGCTCCTATGCTTAAGCCAGTTTTTAGTTGAGCTTCTGTCACTCAAACACACAAAAACTCACAGCTACTACACTGAATGCCTCATCAGAGTCACCTTCTAGGCCTTGCTGTTGTCCCAAACATCAACCAGTACAGTCTGGTTTTTTAATCAAATCTTCCCTCTCTGGAGGCGACCAGCTCCAAAATTAGAGAAATGGAAATATTTCATATTTGTTCCAGTTCATAAAACCTTTCAAGCCAACACCCCCCTTCCATCCTGTTACTGCAATTTTTTAAATAAGAGGGGGAATAAAACTGTTTCTAAGCAACAAATTATAACATAATGGGGGAAGGGGAGAAGGATCCGAAGGTTTAATCCCATTAGAAAGTCTTTCCACTTCCCAAAGCCGCTACCTGCCTGAGCCCTCCTTGGGAGAAAGAAACAAAGGCTGAGCTATTTTAATTCTGCACTGATCCGTGGGTAATAAACAGACCCTGGAAAGTCTCTAGCCACGACACTCGGCACCGTGAATCAGAGAGACTGCTCCGGGAAAAGGATTTCTGTTTAAAAAAAAAAAAAAAGATCTAATCGGGATCTCAAACTCACTTTCCCTGTGGTATGGCGGCCTCATGATCCAGACAGGGTAAGCCACACTGACAGTAACAGGTGAGAAGATTCCATCAGGAAAACAGGAAATGTCCAGGGACTGGCTTGGCCCCCGAGTGGCTGGGACATGTGCACCTGGCACAGCTGCCCAGAGCCACAGAGAGCCTGCATTCCTGGACACGACCCAGCTCCTGGTCCCTTGAGGTCTGGCAGGTTTCTCTCGCTTACAGAGCCTGACACCAGGAACCTCGCCTCTCTCAGGTCACACGAGACATTCTCAGCGTATCTCCAGGCCTTGTGGCTTCTGCTCCCTGAGAAGGACCGTGAGTATCTGCGGGGCTCCCAGCGAAGGCTGGGGCACTGTGGGGCTAAGCCAACGGCAGGGATCTACACGCTCCTGCTCAATGTTCGTGACTAGGAAATGCCTTTCGGGAGTGCCACGTGTCGTCAATGGGCTGGCATCAACACCAGCACGGCCTCCGGAAGCTCAGGCACCTACCTGGAACAGGGCAGGAACCTTCACTGCTTAGACAGGACCTGCTGTGAAAAAACTCACCAGACGGGATCCATCAGCGACTGCATTTCACCAAAGCACTGGCCACGTGGGCTGCTCACTGGCAGACCCCCAGGGTGCCCAGGATGGGCCTCAAGTTGCTGCTGGTCGCACAAGAGCGGCACATACTTGCCTGGGAGTGCAGCTGCTGCCCAAGTGGGGGCTACGACACTGGACTGCCCTGGACATTGGGCCCTTCCACCGGTGGGCAAGATATCCTCTCTCTTGCTCCCACACCCCACTGCCCACAGTAAACCAACCAGATCCCCAGTCAGCGCTTAGAGGACCATCCTAATGGACCAGGAAAGATCCCACTGGAATGGTGGCCACTCGAGGAACCAGCCACAGGCCAGGGGAGGACACGGAGAGGGCAGGAGAAGACAACAACGGCCTCTACTGGGTGCTAAGCCAGCACCTACTGTGCGCCTGGGTCTGGACAGCAGCAGACACCCAGAGCTCAGGCCTGCCCCAATGACTCTCTCTGCATCTGTTATTAGAGGAGTCTGAGGCTCAGAGAGGTCCAGGGACTTACCTGATGTCACACAGCCCTAAACGGCAGCACTGAGGATCTACCAGGACCCAATTAAGTCATCAGAATCACAATGTCCACGCAGGGGAGGGGCTCAGCCACACAGGTAACAAAGACAGCAGGCCACAGCCACCCATGGGCTCCTAGCCCAGGAGAGACACCCACAGAGGTGCTGGCCAGGAGAGGTGATGACTCTAACAGGTAGTCACCGGCAGCATCCTTGGGTGCGAGCATGACCAGGCACAGTGGCCAGGGAGGGGGCTCTGTGGCAGCCCCTGCGGACAGGACCGGGGTGGGTGCACTGAGCAGGGAGGGCCAGAGCTGCAGGCGGAGAAGGCAGAGGCCGCGGGCAGCTCCCAGCATCCTGGGGTGCCACGGGAGCCCTGAGCTGCCAGGGCAGAGGGAGGGGGGTGGGCATGCAGGAGGAAGCAGGGCTCAGATGGGAGGGGGGCAGGCTAAGCCCGGGAGGGAGGGCAGACGGACTGAGTGCGAGCCCCACAGCCAGGACAGACATCACTACGTGCACACGTGTGTGCGTGTGTGTGTGTCTGTCTGTCCGTCTGTCTGGCCCCTCCCCTCCGGGGGAGTGGTCTCCACACGTTCACAAATCACCAGTGAGACGGAACCCCTCTGGCACCGTCCTTGAATAGAGAGGGACAAGCAGACAGGCAGCAGAGCGACCCACCGTGTGCCACGCCCACAGCGCCTGCCTGGTGGAATACTCACTCTTCTGTGTATTTCTGTCTCACTTTCCCTTTGCTGGGACAAGACAAGCAACATCCACCACTTACGGGAGGAAAGACTGATTTTAGCTCGCAGTTTCAAGAGGTCAGAGCCCATGCGTGGGTGGCTGAGGATGGCAGCGGCGTGGCGAAGGCCTCACTGCTCATGGCACGGCCGACAGAAGCCAAGTGAGGGTGGAAGGGCGGGGCGAGCCGGCCCCTTCCAGCTCCCGTCCCCGATCGGCCCCTTCTGGGTCCAGCCCCAGTGACCCACCCCTTCCGGGCCAAGCCCAGCAATGTGCCCCGGCCGTAATCCACAGCACGCCCCTCATCGACCCCTGTCCTGGAATCTATGACCTACCACATGCGTGTCATCCCCCCCATAACCATAATCTACAGCACCCAAACACATGAGGTTCTGGGGGACACTCCAGGTCCAAACCACAGGGACAGTCAAGAAGACTGAGGCTCAGGAGCCGAAACTTAAACACAGAAAGCAAAAACCAAAAATGGATTCAAACGGTGAGATTCCAGGCAGGCCCCGTAGCACAGGCAGCACAGGCCTGTGATCCCCGTCCACTGGGAGGCTGAGGCAGGAGGATTGCAAGTTTGAGCCTCGTCTGGGCAACTTAGCAACTTAGTGAGACAGTATCTCAAAATCAACTATCAAAAATAACCATCTCCAGTCAACAAAGGAGCCAGGGGGATAACACAGTGCCAAGGCCCTGGGCCACACCCGGAGCCAGACAAACCCGCCCACGAGGGAGGCCCATGGTGCCAAGGCCAAGGCTCCTCCCACCTCGTCCAACTTCCTCTGCTCTCCTGCCCAGGTCTGAATTTTCATTCTATGGGGACACACTTCAGCATCCATTCTGCTATACATCAGGCAGCGTGAGGCCCCGGCCACCCCACCCACCGTGAAAGCACAGCCCAGGCGCCCCCATGTCCCTGACCCCTCCACTCCTCTCTGCACCTCCCCACTAAGCCCTCCAGCCCTTCTCCCTGGGCTCTAAGGGCTGAGCCTCCCGTCAGGGAGCCACAGGGGACACTTTCTGTCCCCTCCCATGCCCAAAGCCAGGATGCCTGGGTTCCCAGTCTCCCTCAGTGGGACATTCAGGGGCACCTGGCTGCCCTGCCCTGTGGTAGACCTACTGTCACAGAAACCTCAGTGCCCCTGCTCTGGCAGGACTTAACCCTCCCGCTTGTTCTCGTGTCTTCTTCTGCCTCTGAGGCTCACCACCTGCATCTCCCTAGCACTGAGACTCATCGGCCCCTCCTCGCTAGGAGGGCGCAGTGTCCTCCTTTTGTGAGCCCTGGCCCCGCCCCATCCCCAGGCTGCCCGTGGAGGTCCCACTCTGCCACCTCCAACAAGCAGCCCTATACTCAGCCAGCCATGACTAGTCCACACGAATTTAAAATGTAGCTGCCTAAATTTACAATGATTCAGAATTGGCTAAATAAATCATATGATTTCAGGCTTGTGGGTTTTTTTAATTCTTGAAGGTACTGGGATTAAGCCCAGGTCTTAACACTGATACAGCCTTTTATTTTTTTATTTTTTGAGACAGGGTCTCTCCCTGCAATTGACCCAGCAGACACGTCATTCCAGTCCCTGTCTCCCTCAGGTAGCCGCCCTGCATCCCCAGGTGAATCCTCTTCACACAAGAAGGCCAGGCACAGCAGGCCCGGGGCTATACGAAGGGCCTACCGTAACTGCCTGTGCCAGGCCTCCGGCCAAATGAGGTCTCCCGACAGGCCTGGAGGTCGGGCTTGACCTTGCTCCCTGGGAGGCACGACGCAGCCTGCCGCCTCACCTGTCCTCTCACAGCTCTGTTGGCTGCCACTCCGCTCCATTCGTGACAGCGGCAGTGTGGCAGTGGTGCCCACGCCAGACTGCCGGAGGCCCCGCATCCACCAACTCCAGCAGCCCACTCCCTCCCCAGGCCTCAGCAGAGGAAGGCCAGCCAACCTCCTGGCCCCACTGTCAGGGGAAACCCCACGGCCTCCATTTCTTTGGCTGACAGGCCCAGCAGCAGGATCGGGTCAAAACCAAGGGCAGCAACGAGCCCTGCTTCTGACAGGCAGCCGGACAGCAGGAGGGATCGCACCGGCACCCTCCTTCCCAGCACTTGCCCCTGCCTGACTCGCCCTGGGACACCACAGCTCCGCAGACCCATGCTGCAAGGAACAGTTCTGCACACCCGACGGCTCTGCTTTAACGAGCCCAATGCTCAGACGTCTGTGTGACTCCGGCCACTGTAACAGACCGGCATCTAACAACGCTCACGGGCCTCTGTGTTGACAGCTGCCGTGGCCAGCTGGAGCCACCAGAGGCATGGAGGCCAGGCAGAAGCCAGGGCAGCCGCGGCGCCACACTGAGGAATGTGCTGCGGCTCTTCATCCTGTATGCAGAGAGCCAACAGACGCAAACCACGCACCCGGATCCAGCGGTGCACAGAGGCCGCCGCCAACCGTGCCTTCCCTGCCACGGCCAACCCCTTGGTGACACAGAGGACATGGACCAATGTTCACGCATATTCATCTTTTTTCAAAAAAGTTTTAGCCAAAAGTTTTCAGGTTTGCAGAACAACAGAGCTGTAAGAATCTCCAAAATAGGAAGCAGACCACGGGTAACATGTTCAACTCCTACACACCCTAGAAAACCCACCTCAGAGTTACCACTCATCTGGCAAACTATACCCAACATCTTCAGGCCAAGAGTCTCCTTAGAAATCTGGATATCCGTCCTGTCAAAGACATATTACATCACTCAGTGTCGAGGGACTTGGGCGCTCTCTCTCTCTCTCTCTCTCTCTGGTCTCCCAGCTGTCACCCCAGGTCTGACTCTACTGGGCTCTCCCACACACTCTCTGGAAGAAGAAACGTGAGCAAAACACTGCCCTGGTCCCTGAGGGAGGCATAGGGACAAGGACAACATAGAAGGCCTCAAGTCAAGGAAGAAATAATGACACCCCAAAATAAGAAGGCGGGATGGGGTGGGTGGCATGCACCTCAAGTTCCATAGTTCAGGGAGCCTGAAGCAGGAAGACTCCAAGTTTGAGTCCAATCTGGGTGACTCAACTACTTAATGAGACCCTGTCTCAAAATTAAAATTTAAAAGGGCTGGAGACATAGCTCAGTGCAGAGACCCTGGGCTCAATCCCCAGGACCACGAGCACGTACACACACACACCCCGAAACACCTGTGAGCTCAGGGTCTGGAGTAGCCGCATGCTGGGAGTCCAGGGGGGTCCCTGGAAGGAGAGACCACATGAAAACTCCAGGCTGCCTAGGTCTGGGACAGTGAATTAGAGGTACAGAATATTCAAGCTGTAAGTTTCCATGATACCAGTTCCAGTGCTGTTAGGTGTGGGGGCAAGGGTGTCTCTAGGGCGTGCCTAAGTGACCCCGTTTTCCCACCCCAGCTCTCGACCAATTACAACAGACCAAGATGGACCTGGAGTACAGCTCAGTGCAGACATTCCTAAGGGAGCAGCACACACCTAGGGTCTGGCCCCTTATCCCCTTAAACAACTCCACAAGGATGGAGCTGAATTTACCCTCTGCTTCTAGAAGGTAGACAGCAGAGATCTGGCCTGCCGCCCTTGTGGGCAGCTCTGGGTGGTACTGAGGGTACAAAGTACCACATGACACTGGTTTACCCCCATCCAGCTGGTAGAAATGGGACAGTCTGGCCACACACAAAGTGCCTCTAACACCCTGTGTACCCACTGAGGTGCAAAGCCATACAGCCACTTTGGAAAAAAGGCTGGGCCCATCTCCTAGGGTTGATGATGTGACTGACACACGACCCGCCAGTGCTGGCCCAACCCCTGGGGAGCTCACATGTGTCCGGAAGCACATCCAAAATGCCCACAGCAGCCCATCTCCAGAAGCAAAGACCAGGCAACCGCCCAAATGCCCGTCTGCTGCAACACAGAAAGACAGGCTTCAGTTTCCACCTTGGAGGAGCTTACAGCCATGACCTCAATGGCTGCTACCGCACAAGGCAATGAGGACCATGCACTGAGCTTGGGAATGAGGGAGCCACATGAGAACACCAGAGTACACCCTCCCTGACACACAGTTCACGGGGACACAGATGAAAACCATGGCTTGTTTACAGACAAAACCCCCAGGCCAGTAAAGAGAAACACTAGATTTAGGAGAAGGGCTCCTCCCGGGAGGCCAGGGACAGGGACTAGGGACAGATGCCTCTAGAGGGACCATCAAAGTAAACTGCCACCCCAAGGTAGAACTCTCTCCCAGTGAAAGACATTCCTAAGGGATTAGCCAAGACCACACAGGACACAGGAAGCCCTAGGGTCGTTGGTCAGACACAGGTCATCATGCACATACAATCACGTGAAAGAAATAACATGTTTCGCTTTGTACTCCAACTAGGCACTCGGCACAGGGCATCTATCATGCAGCTATACATCCTTGTGCACGATTTTTAAAGATGACTTTGACATGTATTCACATTGGTAAGGAACACTTATAAATCTATATAAGCATGCAGGCACAAAGCGACACTGTGGACAGCTTCCAGAGCATTTTACGGTGGAGGGCAGCCCTGGTGTGCTCACAGTGGCCTTCCCGACTCTCGGCATCTGGCTGTGGCCGAGCGGGAGCGACATTCAAATGCGAACAGATGAGCCACGCTCCACTCGCGAGGCGCTGGAAGCAGACGCCAACATTTGTAGCCGGGCCGGGTAATGACCCGCCAGCCAAGGCCACGGTGTTAAATTAATCCTTAATGCGTCGAGGGGTTTTTTTCTTTCGTTGGGTCATTTAATAATGCGGGGACGCACTCCTTCCCTCCGCCTCCGGCTCCCCCATCGCCATGACGACGGTTGTGAATCAGCTATCATAAATAAAAATAATCCGCTGCACACGCCGGCACCACATGCCACTTGGATGCGGTGCCAACTCAATTTTTTTTGTTCCGAGACTCACGGGAGCTCAGGCTATGCGGGCCACCTCCGGAGAGGCGAACACCCCCAAGCGCCTGCTCAGAGACAGGTCTGGGCCTCCAGGGTCGGACACCCACCCGGCCCGGCTCTCCTGACCACTGGGCCCAAGAGGAAGGTGTACACCTAAAAGGGCAGGTCCCACCCGTGGGGAGATGAGGACGCCTTGCTCACCAAAATGTCACAGAAACTCCTGCCCCTGAACAAGGCCCAAAAGCATCCAGGAGATTCCTTGCCAACGCATGGCTCTTTGGCATGGCATGCAGAGCCTCCCAAGTCCACCCTGACCACCCTGCCCCAGGTACGACTGCCAACGCAGAAGACCACTTACAGGTGGCCTTCCGGGAGCCACGGATCCCACAGTTAGGAAGTGACTCCTTCCTCGGTTCCCATGCCAGCTTCCTCACTGAGGACTGACACCCAAGTCTCAGCCAATGAGTGGCACATTCGGCCAACAGCCTTTGTTAACCAAGAGGCAGCAGCTCCCCACCCAGGAGCTTCTGATGAGCCATGCCACCTTAGCTGCGATTCAGGACCATGGCGGTGACATCACTCATAAATGGAAGGTTTCTGGCCCTGTAAGGCAAGTGCTCCTGGCTTTCCATTTGTGGTGGTAAGTCTACTGTTTAAAATAAATATCTTCAAGCCAGGCAGGATGGTTCAAGCCTAAAACCCCAGCACTCTGGGAGGCTGAGGCAGTCGGAGGATAACTTCAAGCCCAGCCTGGGCCACACAGCAACCCAGCAAGACACTGTCTCCAAAAAAAAACAGAATAAAGAGAGCTGGGGGTGCAACTCAGGGCAAAGGCCCTGGGTTCGAGTCCCAGGGCCACAACCATGATTAATTAATAAAATAAACATCATTAAGTCAAAGCAATGAGCTCACTTTTACAATACATACTAACTTTTAAGAAGTAGCGGAGGAATGCTCTAGATGTGGTCAAAGTAAAATCAGGATTTTACTATGTGAAAAGGGAAGATGAGACCTCAGGCCCGGAGCCCCCGTCCTCCCACCAGGCCACACACTGGCTGTGCACACGGTCAGTGTGCGGTTCACGACTGCCGACAAGCGGAACTGAAGACCACAGGGCAGAGGCAGCAGGCCTGAGTAGGGGAAGCTGAGAATCTCCCAGGGGGTCGGCCGTTCCTTTCCTGGGAAATTTTTTTCAACTGCTTGTCCTGGGCTCTCCAAGGCCACAGGGAGAGCAGCTGGTCCGCCGGACCTCCGCCTCGCCTTACCCACACCACAGTAGACTGGTAAGTCGATCACAGAGCTCCTTTCTGAGACCAAAACCAAGTCACTGTTGTGATCTGGCGAATGGAATCCCTTGGCCTAGAGGAACGGCTCGGGAGCCTTAAACTTAATGAGGAGTGGGGTCAGGGTGATTCTATCAAGTTTCAAATGCCAGTCTCAGCGCCAAGTGGGCAGAGCCAGCTGGGCAGACCTGAGCAGTGGCCTCAGACTTGTCCTCCGAATGCTACAGGTGAGCCTCAGCAGCTGCCACACAGCCAAGCTGAGGGCTAGTTCCCCTACCAATCACAAGGGCTCAAGACCTCCAACTCACCCACACGTGGACTTTACCACGAGTACATCCTTGTGTGTGCATGTTTGGTACTTGGGATGGAACGTACGGCCTTCACTGTGAGCTACATCCCCAGCCACTTTTTAAGTTTTGATTTTGAGACAGGGTCTCACTATGTCACTAAGTCTCCAGGGCCAGGCTTGAACTTACAATCCTCCTGCCTCAGCCTTCCAGAGTACTACCATCTCAGGCTGGCCCTGCAGAGACTGGGTTTAAGTAATTCACTCTGAGAGACATACCCTTTCTGGTGAGCAATCTGCTATCTTGGCACAGGAGCTCTAACACCATCACTCTACCCTCTGGCCTTGTCATGATTCCTGGGTAATATCACTGGTTCCTCCAAAGTTGGTGACACAGGAGAGCAACCACTGCATGATGTTCTCGGGGTTCTAGGACCAGCAAGTGATTAGGACTGGGACACCGGGAAAGCAGCTAGGTCTCTTCCCGGGGATATCTGGAATCTCAGAGAAGAGTCCCAAGCTGGAGACGTCTCAAAAGGATGCAGCTGGGGATAACAGGGGCTGGAAACCCCATTTCCAAAACAGCCTCTTCATGTAGAGATTGGGACGTAACCAGGGGTAGATGGAAGACTGGGACCAGCTGGGACCGGCAAGAGGAGTGTGCACAGGGGCCTCACTAGTGGGTGCAGGTGGGGGTCTCCAAGTCCTCACATCCTCCAGCAAACGAGGCCAGAGCCTCACATGCTGAGGGACTTGCCCGGAAGTCGCTGGCCACACTTCTGTTATCCTTCACTAGTCCAGGAAGCCACAGGGCGGGCCGGACTCGGAGAGTTGACACAGACCCCCTCCATGGAACAGGCGTCAGAGAACCGGGGCCTGGGGTAGGACAGTCATCCAAGCTGAGTGCTACAAGAAACTCCAGAGGGGATGACACTCTACAGAAGCACACACGAGGGGCCCCACAAGGAACTCACAGATCCACCACGATGCCACCGTGGAGGTGGGGGTTCTTAACGCAGGGAAATGTCTTTGTGACACGTCAAGGAAAAGCTGCTGTTTTGTTTGCTTTTGTTTCCGTGGTGCTAGGGGTTGAGGTCTTCACATGGAGCTACACCCGCAGCCCACTGTTATTTTCTGTTTAGAGACAGTGTCTTACTAAATCACTAAGTTGCCCAGGCTGGGCTCGAACTTGTGGTCCTCCTGCCTCAGCCTCCCAGGGTGCTGGGATCCCAGCCCTGTGCCATCGAGCCCAGATGGAAACAGTTATTTCACTATACTGCACAGTGCGCAGTGCTTCTGTGTTTTTAGTGTGGACGACTGAGCATCCTTTCTGGAAATAAATGACATGTAAACACTTTCATAAAGAGGAAAGTTACCTTGTTCTCACACTGATCAAAGCGACATTAATAACCCACCCGATCCCCGGAGTTGAGGAGGTAATTGAAGACAATCAGCCTGACTTTTTAAAAATCATAATAATCACTGCTGCTGCAGGTACAGAGCAGAAAAAAAAAACCTCACATATTGTCAGTGGGGATGTCAACAGATAATCTTTCTAAAAATTAATTTGGCAACACGAATCAAAATACTGACAAATACTCCTATCCGTAACCCAGGAGCTGTACTCCTAAGAGTTTACAAGGAACAGTCAGAGACGCAAGACGCTCGCTGCGCTAGACCTACCGCAAAGAAAAACCACCAATAACCCGTTGGCTCAGAAACGGGAGACAGTTCAAGAAAACAGTCCTTGCGTCGAAGTACTACACAGCCTTCAAAAGCCGTTCCTTAAGAAGACTTAAGGACAGAGGCACAAGTTCAGAATCTCACAGCCATCTCATGCGCTCCAAGCTACACCCCGGAAGAGGCGTGGCACCGACTGCACCCCCAGCCCCGTCCCAGGAACCACGGACACACGTTGGAAAGGAGCCACCTGGAAGCAGAGAGTCGCTCTACTTTCCTCCATCCATCTCACAAAGACCTGTGTGTGCTAAGCCCGGGGAACAACATGGAACAGGATGATCCCTGCTCTGTCCCTCCAGCACGGAGCACACAGACTC